>JAVYIG010009313.1:0-79583 GCA_035222895.1 Strongylocentrotus droebachiensis | reverse complement strand
GAATTAAAAAGGAAACATCAGTTATACTAGTAATGATGAGCAAAATTTTTTATCTATGGCTTATTTGACTGCTATAGCTTGCTCATTTTGCTCTCGTGGGTTATGAATATTAGCTATGAAGCCTAATCGCGGCATCATGTTGTAGTGTACCCAGATGAAGATGACGCCGCATTATGAGGTAGATAATTATGTATGTAACTTTTTCAATGCAAGATTAATGCATACCGAGTTGGCGTTAGAAAGGTTGTTACAGAGTTAACGGGGGGGGGGGGGGGGGGCACGTGCCCTCCAAAAAAAAATCCAAGATCGGTTGAACTTTTTTAGACCCCTTCTTTTTTTTTTACCTCGATCGATTACATGTATGTGCCCCCCCCCCCCAAAAAAAAAAAAAAATCAAAAAAATCAAAAAAATCAAACTCTGGCTACGGGCCTGGAGTTAATCACGACCGGTAATTGGTGAATTTGCAAATCCAATAAAGCAACCTTTCCAGTTTCCATGCATCACTGTGGCAAACAAAGTGTCAATTTTGGGGGGATTTGATTTTTTTTTTAAGGAGATGGTTCGGAAAACATGCAAATACAGATACGTAGGCAGAACTTGAATAGGGGCAGCAGAAACACCCTTTCTTTTTTTTTGGGGGGGGGGGGGCGGGCACTGAGTATATCAGTTTTGGGAAATGGGCAAATTGAATAGGGGGGCGGATTCACTGAAGAACACTAAATGTGCTTCTACTTCTAAAGAATTGATAACTGGGTGGTAAAATGGCTAGCACGATCATATTTTTTTTTTTTCTTTTTGGGGGGTTGGTACGTCATGTTGTTGTCCATGTTGTTTAGTGTTGAAAAAGAGAGGTGCTAACTATTTCATTAGGTATTTGCTCAGCTGCTCCAAACACATAGGCCCGAATTCACAAAGCAAGGTTTGAGCTCAGACCAAGGTTTAAGTTTAAACCTCCTTTTTGTTTCGCCAAACCTCCTTTTGTTATTTATAAACCTGGTTTGTATATAACAAAAGGAGGTTTGGCGAAACAAAAGGAGGTGGTCTAGCTCAAACCTTGCTTTGTGAATTCGGGCCATATTCATTATAGCCCCTAATTTGGCCAAGGCCCATTAAACCGAATCAGGTTTAGGCCTACCAAAGAGATTTTTTTTTTCTTCCTTCAGAGTTGATAACTGCCCGACCCCCCCCCCCCCCAGTCTTCATGAGCGCCGACATCACTTTCATGTTCACTTCTTAAAGTTAGACCAAGGAACTCCTTGGTTAGATATTTATGCACCGTGCTGGTAATTTAAGGGGTGTGTCAAATAATGATTTAGCCTTGGGGATATTGACAAAGTGCCCTAGGAAAATCACATCTATATCTGTCCGGATTTCATCAGCAGGCACGACTGTGCCAAAGAGCACGGTCCATAAGGTAGTGTTGAAAAATAATTCTGTCCTTCGCGCACGGGTGCTCGCCATAAAAGGTCGTGTTTATGCGGTATGCAAGGTGCATATCTTGCCGAATTATAAAGTCAAAGAAATGGCGTCAACTAAAAGAAACACAATAAGAGTTGGTATTCTAACAGGTGAGTTCATTTTCCACATTTCCATTACTTTTCACGATGCAGATTAGCTGCAGTGCACCAATATTCGCAGGCACTAAACGCTTTTCTCCTCTTCAGTCCCACCTGCTCAATAATTTGTGTGAGGTGGGCTCTGGTTGTAATTGTGGAAATGAAATTCAATTGTTTTTGTCTATTACTTGTTTATTTGGAAAATATTTCAATTAATAAATGAGTTTCGCTACGTCTATCTATTTATTTCAATGAAATATGTATAGAAATTTTAAAAAGTGAGAAATTGAATCAAATTTGAACAATGAGAGAAAAATGACAATCATGCATTTAATTTGTTTGAAAAAAGTTTTGTTTTTATTTCCTATTCTTTAATTTGTTTTACACTTTAAATCACGAATCTTGATGAGGTAATCCCTATGACAGCTTTTTCAAGCTGGAATGTGCTATGAGTATGACTGAGTGACAGCAGTTGAGTAGCTAGGGGCGCTGGTCCGAGAATAAGGATCGTCTGCATAAACGAGGATCGTCTTTGTAAACGCGGACTGATGCGTCCGCAAAAATAATGATCTTTCGCATTTTCGCAGACTTTGATCGCTGCCTTGGCAGGCAAAAAATCAAGTTTTTCATTTCGGGGGCTCCATTTCAAATTTTGGGGGCTCTTTTTTCCATTTCGAAGGCTCTTTTTTCTGGGGCTACTTTTCATTAATTCATAAAAGGATAGGCCTACAGTTTGTTGAGATTTGTTTAGTAGGCCGAGGTTTCAGGCTTCCTGCTTCATAATTGCCTATTTAAAAAAAAAAAAACTTTTTCTAGTTCAATAACTAAGTTTTCATGCATTGATTTGATGCAAGAACTGTAACAGAATAGACCCTAGATTGTGATTATTTCTGACCATGAATTTTGATAATCATTTTTCAAAGTAAAATTTTCACAAGAAAATCAGACAGTCGTTTCAAAACGTAGACATTAGTAATACTTTTACTAATTCTAAGCTCAGGTTTCGTAAATCTATATTGAAATCGCGGCAATAATGATGCAAACCAACAGATAACAATTTCAAAGTGTCAAATCTCTACGACTCAAGCTCAGCTCAGCTAGCTTAGCTCAACTCACACACACTGCAGGGTAACTGCAGCGTAACTCCAGGAAGCTCCAACACCGGCGCCGCAGGCGTCAGACGGCTGCGGTGCCAGTGTTGGAGCTTCCTGGAGTTAATTGCAGCTCAGCTCAACTCCCACACACTGCACAGCGACAATGCACTGTATTTGTATGCGTGTCAGTCACAGTGATTTTGTCTGATTTTCTTTACTTTGAAGAAATGATTATCAAAATTACATAAACATGGCAAGAATAATCACAAAATAGGCTTTAATTTCATACCTCTATTTATGGAAACTTTATAAAACTGCGGAAATCGCGAATTCGTGATGGAAATTGATTGCAGTTTCGCGAGTTTCGCTAGACATGGTCTAGGTTCAGCAAATTTGATCTACCAAAACAAAATAGACTGCCAAAAACTCGACCCCTACGCTCGATCTCGCAACTGCGAAAATGTACGTGTTTTGGCGTACTTGCGTGCGACATGGTAAGCCAGGTAAGGTATGGAATATGGTTTGAGTTTTTTTACAACTGATTTTTGTGTATACAATTTTCCACGGAGATTCAGCACGCGGACCAAGAAATGCACACAATGAATACGAAGCTAGAAGAGAGCGCGCGGCCGCTCGTAATCATTACGGGGGCGATTTGAGATCATTTCACTTTTTTATGTCGCCCCCGAAATCGGATTTTGAGCCTATTTCGGGGGCTGTTTATGGTGTTTCCGGGGCGAAAGCGCCCTCCGCCCCGTGTATTTTTTTGGCTGCGCCTTGGCGATGCAAAAAAATAATTCTCTTGATGCATTTTACATTGACATGGTACAGAGACTTTCACATTATGAGCGATAAATCCTCAGGAAGACGGACATCCCATAAAAGTAGACGGTGAACTAGGGTTATTTTCTTACACAGAATCTATTTTTCGCATCACCAGCAGGCAGTTCATGAACTCGAAACCTGCAAAGCGCCGATGAAAAAAACGTCCGCGAAAATGCAGAAGATCCTGATTTTTGAAGACGCATTTTGTCCGTGTTTACAAGGATATCCTAGTTTATGAGGACGATCCTCATTCTCGGACCAACGCCCCTACTAGTTGATGGTGCAGACAACAAATGTCAAAATGGTGTAAAATTTAGTAGACCGAAAGCTTTAGTCTCTGATATTGACAATTGTTCTGCTGAGATTACATCTGGCTCCTCTGACCGCCTCTATACCTAGACTGAAGTACGTTGTTTGGGGTAGTGTGTGGAAAGAATGGGTAGGTTTAGCCGGACTGGGCAGAGATGAGTGAGATATGCTAGGAGATTCTTCACTCTTTACGTCTTCATATATCCAATTTGGCTGCAATATTACACTCAATAGCTTACTCATTTCCTAAATTTATGTTTAAATCAAGAAAGATTTGTTGTCAGCCATCGGCCATCTTGATTTGAGTTAATGAATATTCAGTCGAACCAGTAAAATTTTAATATAAACCTAATATCAAACAAGTAATCTGATTGGCCATCTGCTCTGTTTTGGTACGTTAACCCGGAAATATATCAGCTGGGTTATATCATACACTGTAGATTACAGTTTGAATACATTGAATGGTACAACTCACCACACATAGCTGCATTACTATCTTGGCTGTGTATTAAAACCTGTTCTACTGATTCTCAACATTTCAAACACAACTGTACAAAACTCAACTGATTTCACTCAAAATCGGTACTTAGTGACAATTGATGACACCTAAATAGCAGTAACACCATTTTTTCAACTTACTGATGCTAGAAAGAATAATTTGAAAATTCAAATCGGGAGTCTACTGTCAAACTTGCCGATCAGCCACATCATATTCATTGTGTGCATTTGTGTGCAAAGTGTGTATTGACTACTCATGTGTGCAATACGCATTAGCATTGGCTTTCTATGCTTTGCCGGAGTGCAACTCGCTGGTTCTGAGATAAAAATATTATGTCTGTATGACGTGATATCACATGCAGTGGATTTTGAATGAAGGAAGGTGAGCATTATAGGACTACGTCTTAAATTAGAGCCCTTGAAGATGGGTAACTACAGGTTACTACAGGTACAATGTAACTATATTTCTGCATGTTCTTTACATTTCAGTCTATAGTCTAGTTGTAATCATATTTGTTTAACCTTCTTTGTTTTTCCTTTTTGTGTGTAATATCTTACATCAATAAATATAAATAATAAAATGTTTTATCTGGTCTGTTTCAGTGAGCGATACATGCTCAAGAAAGGAAGCTGTGGATAAAAGTGGTCCAAACTTGAAAAAGTTAGCTGAAGATACCGATGGGTAAGAAATTTTAGATTTGACATAGTGAAAGTAGCCTAATTAAATGATACCATCTGAATGATTTGTAAATTGTAATTAAAAACAATTAAAGGTATTACAAAGTTTTGGGAAATTTTGAAAAATGAGTGGATAGTGATTCTTTACAATTTTGATATGTTTGGATGCCCATGTGGATATATTAAAAGCACTAGAAATTTTAGCCCCTGAAACACTTCTGCTTTCGAGAAAAATTGAATATAAAGATTTACCGGTGCTCCCGGTAAATTTGGATAAATTTCAAATGGCTCCTACGGCCGTACCATGGTAGATGCGACCATGAAAATCTCGGAATATGTAGTTGTGGTATATAATTTGCGAACGGGAATAGCTAATCAGTCGATTTTAGTCAAGAAATATTGTTTTATAGCTTAACTAATATCTTGTCCTTGAGAGGGAGCTATACAACATAAAGTGATTATTATTAACTTAAGACTCGATTTCGACCGCGACGACGATCACAGAATATTGTAGGGTCGCATATGCTTCCAATATGTTCATTTGAACCAAATTCATGACCCCATACCAAAACTTTGTATTACCTTTAAGGTACTAAAATTGGTTGCATTTTTAAATTTTTGATCACATACATTACACATTAATAGTAGATTCATGTATTTATTTCCTATTTAGGAAGGTTTGAGATATTTGGTTATTTACTGTCCCACATGTTACTAAGTAATGAAAACTGAACAAAAGTTGGTACAGACAACATTGTTTCCTTGGTTTATATTTGTATCTGATCCAGGTTTATATGGCTATATTCTTGATAGAACTATCAGATATACTGAAGTCAAATATGCAGTTGGTAACTTATTGGGCAAATTACATTGCACTAGATAATGAGTGACATAAGTATTTTAGGAGAGATTAATTATATCACACAAAATAAAAATATATTGATACTTGAATCAGTTAAAAAGTTTATGGATATTTTAAAGACTTTTAAAGGTGTATTAGATCTATATGGAAATGCCTTTAATGTCTGGTACATTTATATTTGTAATTTCAAATCACTGTGTAATTCCACTTGATATATTGATGTATGTTTAATCTTCAAACTGTGTAGTATGGCAGCATTTAAGTGTGTGATAATTTTGATTACATTTTTGTTATGATAATGATTATTGATATGGTACGGTTTGATCCTTTTTGAAGAAAAAAATTAATTACCATCAAAAAGTGAGTTGTGAAATTAGTGAATAAATAATTTTCTCATTATATAGTACAAATGTAATATTGGCTTGTTACTATCAGCAAATCAATAGCTTCACAACAGGGTGGAATAAAGTGATTCATATTGAGATGATTAATTGCACAAAATTGGAGAATAGACTTTGAGCAAAGACCACACTGAAGTTTTTTATAGTGCACTTGTCAAACTAAAATGCGTACATATAGTTTGTTTTTATTCTTACTAAACCCTTCAAGTTTGGTTGATTATTTATCTTTTACTATGGCAGAATCATTGCTATGTAAAGTATCAATAGAAAGAGTGTTTATTCCTCTTTAAAATGATACCCCATTTGTTATATTTGTTCAGTCATGGAATGTGCAATACTTCAAAACAAGAGGCAAGGTAAAAAGTGCAAAGTTGCAAAATGTACTGCCCTCGTTCAGCTGTGCATTCTTCTTTCTTTGAAGAGTGTAAAACTGCTGTGTGGTGCATTCCTTTACAATTTTGCACTTACCAGTGCTTTTTGCTACTTTTCACTTTTGACCCTGCCCCTTTAATATTCTGATGTACTGCTCATTACATGCCTGCACAAAAAATCATTTTATAAGAGAAATAAACATACTGATACTAAACAAAGCAATAGTTATCCTATGACAAGAGATAGAATTGATGAAACTTGAGTTTCCAAACATTTTTTGAGTGGTTTATGTTTATTTGATTTATTAATATTATTATGCAATGTCACTCCTATCACATTCCACAGACTTGATGGTGTAATTGTAGCCACAGGAATTGTTCCAGATGAAATTTCAAATATCAAGGTAAGAATAGTACATTTTGAAGTAAGAACTTCATTGAATAGAACGCAAGAAATAAGATGACGAAAAAAGAAATCTCATATCCTGAAATGCGTAATCTATAGCACAATGAAGGAAACTTTGTCAGGATGTTAAAAAAAGATTTGCTGTAAACACGATATGTCAAGCCTGTGAAATGTTAAGAAAGAAGTACATAGTCCTCAAAATGTGATGTATCAATGAATACCGTAGTATCAATTTTGCCTATTAAATAATAAGAACAAACCCGTCTTGACAGTAGTTTACATATCCACAAAATAATCCTCAACTGACTGGCTACATATGCAAGGAGAGCAATGTACATGTATATGTTTCATTGCAGCATTAGCTTGCACTTTGATATATCACAGAGCTTAATATTGTTAATGAGTGCAAAAACACATCATGTACATGCATGCTCTTGTTCTGCAAAAATTTACAAACCAGCAACCTCTCCTATTTGGGTTCCCATTATATTTTATCACAGAGCACAATGTTGGTTCTTGTCCTACATTTGATTTGTAGAATAGTTACTTCTATTTCATTCATGATTTGTATATCCCATTAACACGTTGACAGGAGACTCTGTTAGAATGGAGTGATGTGAAGGAGCTTGATCTCATTCTGACCACGGGTGGTACAGGCTTTGCTGATAGGGATGTCACACCAGAGGTAAGACTCGTGATGATAATAATAATAATAATAATATTCTGCTTATATAGGGCTTAATACAAATGTCTATAAGCGCTTTACAGATATACTATTACCCCGGTCATTAGATTCAGTGCTTGCAGGCCCACACTGTGTGCACAATCTCCACTCCCGGGGAGCATTCCAGCCAGGAGTGTGGGCTTCAGATATCATTGGAAAACAGGAAAAGGAAATAGATTAGTTTTTTTAAGTATGAATGCAAAAAAATGAAGTTCATTTGGAGTTGAATTGATTTATTTACACATATCCATTAAAAAATAACATGACGAAACAAACAAAAAAGTAATAAATATGAATAACAATTCAGCTGAGGTAAATGAATTACCGAAGGTATTAAAGATTTAAACGCATACTTCAAAGATGTTTGGGTTTGAATACCTGCATGTGTTTTTTTTTTTTATGTGTGGCAGTGAGTGAATTTAATGACATGGGTTTAATACTTTAAAGCATACCGTAGTTGATTTTTATAATCCCAGATTATCATTATGTATTATGACTTGTAATGTTTACTCTGTAATATGAAATGTTGAACTTTTGTTGGACTTTGTACAATACTTGTGACAAAAGTCAATGTGTCTGCACAATTCAAAAAGAGAAACAATGATAAAACCATAAGGACTGATACATTTTTATAACAAATCAAATTTCTTAACTTTTTATATCAATCTCTCTTTCCTCACAGTTGCTCATGTATCTTTGCTTTATATATGTATGTTTACCATTAACACATTTTTTATTTTGGTGCAGGCCACCAAGTCAGTGTTGGAGAAAGAAGCTCCTGGCCTGGCATTGGTCATGCTTATGGGATCCCTCAAGATCACACCATTAGCTGTCTTATCAAGGTATCCAGGCTTACATGTACCTATTTCACACTTAAAGGGGATGTAGCATGGCAAATACTGGTTAATGCTTTCTACGACTTCTTTTGGACAACTCCACGTAAACGAATAGACTTGATAACGGTCAGCATGTGCTAGTGTCGCGAAACAGACCAAACTTCTCCTTGCGCTCCGGTCTCGTGTATGTTGCACGCACATGAATACTGTTGTCGCGTCATCCGTAGTCTCGTCATGTTACACCCCCTTTAAGTGACTTATTGATATGAAATGTCTTATTGAGGTTTTTGGATGTCACATTTTAATGAATTAATAACATCACCTGTCCAAGCAAGATCTACAAAACTTATTTTTTGTGACTCTTGAGAAAATTGATGACATTAGCTTCTGTATCGAGATGTTCAGATTTCACCTATAAATAGGCATGGACCGAGGCATTTCATCTCAAATTGTTTCTCTTGACCCAGGTAGAGTAGAAAGGTACCTTGTAGGGAGAAGTTCCCTGAGGGCAATGTATGGCAGCTCTGCCAAAGCGAAAGTAATGGTACGAGATACACATAACAATAATAATAATACAGATTTTGTGCTCATTGACCAAAGATAGTATTTTACTATTTTCAAGAAATTTTCAAGAGTGATCATTACAGTAAAATTTGAATATGTTATTATTCATTATACAAATAAAGATATTGAATGGTTGAAGCCCCACTGCACTACTTATAGCTACTTGCGCCCTCTATATACCAAACAATGCCTAATCTGTGACCATTGGTCCCCCATGATCCTCTTTTTCTAAATGTTAATTGAGAGCTGATTTGATGAGATAACCACCTCCTCAGTGACCATGCAGGGGGTCTAATCTCTCCTGGCCAAACTAGTGAAGTGGGGCTTTAAGACTTCTCTTTTTCATACCCAGATTAACAAAATCTTATTCCATAACAAATGCTAGGTCTGTTTGTGGAATCAGGAAGAGGACACTGATTGTCAATCTACCAGGCAGTCTTAAAGGTTCACAGGTAGGAGGATGAAGGGTGTAAAGAAAGAAATAGAGAGGGTACAAGAGGGGGGGGGGGGGGTTGGATTGGGTGAGAGGGAGGGAGGGAGAGAGAAGTGATTGAGAGAGCATAAGTAAGGGAGAGAGGGATAGAGAAACACAGGGATTGTGGGAGGAAGAGACAGAGAAGGAGAAGGTAAGATTTATTTTTAAAAAGACACGAGGAGGAACCCATGGAGAGCCTTGAAAGAGAGAGGAAGCAAGAGAGAGAGAGAGAGAGAGAGAGAGCGAGCGGGAGGGGGGGGGGGGGGGAGGAGAAAGAGCCAGACAGAAGAGGAAAATAAAGTTGCAAAAATAAAAAGCCATAAAAGAAGAGCAAAATGAAAGAGAACTTGGGTAGATTTTTGATGTATGCAAAGATGAACTTATATCATGCAGGGAAATATAAGATGAATTGCTTGACATAGTAGTATTTTATGTGCAAATACATTCTACCTTGACAGAATAAGATTTTTGTTGGGATGTGACAAGGACGGGGTGGGAGTGTAGTTGCTATGAGTATCTTGCCTCACATTCAACCTGTATCTTTCAAAAATTGTTGTTTTGCAGGAGTGTTTTGGCTTTGTCCAGCCTTCTCTCAGCCATGCTCTTCAGCTGTTGAGGGGAGAACGAGCGTGCGTCAAAGCGACTCATAAAGAACTGGCTGCGTCAGGACCACAGCCAGGACCACTGCCAGGACCACAGCCTATCAACATGGTTTCAGTGAGTGTTTGAGGGAAACTAGTCATACTGGGGACTGATTTGGGATAAACAAACTTCAAAATTGTTTATTTCAATCATCATAGAACATATGCCCCATATATTTTGGAATTCATATCAATGTCTCTTGGGACAATCAGATTCATGTTTTTTTTGCTTTTCAATCATCATACAAAATAAAATATATGCAAACAAAGTAATAATTTGTAGAGCATATGAGGGTAGGGATCAGTGAAGAAAAAAAACAAACTATAACAACGGAATCAGACCATGAAAAAGGAAATAAATCTAGTTGTGTTTAGTACAGGGCTAACAGATGAAAATTGTTTTTACTTTTTATTGGTTTGAATTTAACATTATCTGAAGCCTTCACCTTCCTTAAAGGGGATGGTAGTCTTTGTTTTCAACTTGCAAGGCATGAATTTACTCTAATGTGTGGATTAACTTTAATTTTAGTTTGGAAAGCATGTGTTAGTGCCGTTATTGATGGTTTTGAAGAGGGATGCATGAGCCCAGACTGAGCAAAACAGTGCTGCCCTGTAAAACCGATTAATGATAATATAAAATATTAACATTCTGATTGTAATTAACAGCAAAAATCATCTTTGTTGTGCACTGCAAATTAAAAACGATGATCGATAATGATTAGATTATAATTTATGTTAATGCCAGAGAGGTCAATGCAAATTGCAAAGCACATATTCATTTCATTTTTGAAAATGAAATACACTCTTTGCATTCTTTCAATATCCTCTACATAGCGGAAGTGAAAAACAGTTATGATCTAGGAATTAGTGCATATGACATTGTTGATTTAGAGATTGTAGATTTGCCTGGTTATTAGGCATCTTCTAGCATGATCTGATATTCCTCAGTTTACAATCGTGTATTGTTGAAGTGGTTGACTATCATATTCAGGCAATAAATGTCATCAAACATCATCGAAACAAGAGCGAATTGAAAGAATGGGTGTTGCACTGCTCATCAGTTATTCATAATGTATAATAAATCACTACTTCGTTTTTCTCTTAACTGTTGATGTGAGTTAAGGATGTCCAGACATAGTGTCATTAACTTGCTTTGTATGTTTGTAGACGAACAAGAAAACCCTATAACGTAAACAAATACAAATTCTCAGAAGACATATAATTTGTCTTCAATTCATTCATACTTAAAATTCATTTATAAGATACCTTACTTAGCAATTGTGTGACTAATTAATAAATCACTTTTGGCACATCATACATAATAATATCTTCATCCTCGTAATCTCTTATGGAACAACAAAATTACACTGGTTCTTAGACAAACTGTGGATTCTCATCAGGCTAGAAGTGGCAAAAAGATGTGGAAGAAATGCGTGGAGAGTCCCATTTCCAACAAAGAACTTTCAAGGAAACTTTCTTTATGTGTATGTTCAGGCTGCTCAAAGATTGAAGAAGAAGAAGAAGAAGAAGAAGAAAAAGAGGAAACACAAACGGCCAAGAACAACCAGCCCTTTACCCAGTGATGAAAGTGAGGCTGTGGTGTCGGCAGAGACATGGCATGATCAGGATAACCTCGAAGACCGTCACTCCTCACCAGAGAGAAGTAGATCTCCGGCGGATGCACACCGGGGCAATGCAAGCCCTAGACTCGAATCAAGTCCCGTCAGTGATGTACCGGATGCAGAGAGAAAAGAAATTGAAAGAGACGAGGAGGAAGAGATGGATGAGAGGAAGGATGAAGTGGAGGATGAGGAGGTGGAGGATAGTGAAATGGAGGCAGTGTCACCATCAAGCATGACAAACCCTGTCAATATGGATGTCATCATGAGCAGCCTCGAGCACATCGATGACAAGGACGACGACGACGATGATGACGTCGTGGATGATGTTGAAAGTCCTGGAAGTCATGTTATCGATGAGAGTAACCCTGAGAGTGAGGAGGATGCCAACAGCGAGCAAGGGAAATCCCCTAGACCTTACACAAAACCTAGAGTGATGATCATCCGAAGAACATCTGGGTCACCTATTAAGAGGACAATCGAGAGGGTCGATGACAGTGATGAAGAGAGTGGTGACGAGGGATGGTCTTTGCTGGAGAATAAAGATGATGGTGATGATGATGAGCAAAACAAAAGCAGTGAAGAGGATGCTGCATCCTTCACAAGAACTAGGCATTTGTCTCCAATCACCACTATTGATATGAGTGCCATTAGAGGAGATGTTGTGCGTAAACCATTGTACGCATCTGAGACACGCTCTCGTGAACCTGACCTGGGAGTCTTTCAGTTCGATCCTGAGGATACCGAGGGTAACAGGGAATCGCCAAAGAAACAACGAAGGGTCATTGTTCTTTCGCGGCCCTTTGGCAAAGCCCCGAAGCAGAAGAAACCAGCTAAGAAGGCCACTTCCAAGAAGATCAAGCCTGAAGCAATGGTTCATAAAATCCAAGCTGGTAAGCCCCTGAACACCTTTTTGAGGACGTGTGCACTGTTGACGGACATCACCCTCTCACGCGGCAAGCGCAACGTGAAGCGCCACCTTGTGACGCGACAAAGAGGTGACCAGGAGGTTGATACAGGGATTTGGAAGCGAGGAGAGCAGGTGCAGGAGAGAAACAGGGTTGATGATTTGTTTGCACCCACTGATAAAGGGAGGAAGGAACAAGAACTGATCAAGAAGAATAAGCGGAGGGACGAGTACGTGGTAGCATGGTACCTATGGTGTCCTGGACATGGGAAGTGTCATAGGAAGTGTGGTGGATACGGCGCATGTGTAGAAGGTGAGAACTTTCTACCATTTTATTTTTAAAGGATAGAATTTGTAATCTTGCATTAAATGTAAAGATTGCCTAACATGCCTACTGCCGAATTGAGTATTATGAAAATGTTCATATTTAAATTTTGGATGGAAAAAGGAATACTGTTGCAAAAATATTATTCCAAAACTTAATCTCCTTGCTAGTGGGAAAAGGTTCTGAGTTATCATAATTAGAAGCACGACAGATGCATTAGACCTCATATGAGGCTTTATCCAATTTGATGATTAGAAAATGTATATCTTATTTAGAGTATTTACTTTTGAATCATTCCCCATAAGGAGCCACTTTTCTTTCCCCCACATGCCCACCATTGCAAACACATTTCTGCTTTGATCTTGCTTACCTCCAGGTTGCTCAGGAGTTTCCCACAAACAAGACCGTCACAACTGCTCCGTCTTGGTCAACCTCAAACTCTACCTTGGAGACCTTGACCACTGGGTAGTGACCATCACTGGACAGCACGTGGACCCCAAGGACTCGGTCATCTGGACCCCTCCACCCAAGGATAAGCTCCGTCATGGTGTGGACGTTACGGACTTGATCGTGTCTCACTGCCAGAAGGGTGATAGTTTGGATGAGATCCACCAGAAACTGATGGAGGACCCAGAACTTAAAGGGATAGCTCCCACGAAGAGGAGATTGACTCATTTGTTGTATAACAGCAGACATCTTAAGACAAAGAGAAGAAGCCACGTTCAGGAGGAAGAGGAGGAGGAGGAGATAGATGATGAGGCTGAATCATGACATCGGCCTTCTTAAAACCTCATTCTCCTATTTTATTTTTCACTCTTTTTGTGCCAATGTTGTTGATCTGCACAGTTACTGACAAGCCAAACTGGCTGATTTGCTCAGACAATAGATCACAATTAGTTATAAGATTACACATTACATTATAAATACATACAGGGTATATAAATGAACAGTTTCTGGTCATAACTGGACATGCATTGAACAGTTTTACTTCTACCATCAATAGTAGAAAGTTTTGATCAAATTGATTTTCGAAGAATGATATGGTTCCTGGGATATCATGCTTGCATGGCAGATAAGTGTTTTGTGATATTGAGCTGTTGTAAAATGAGAAATTATCATTTAAATGTATAACATGTTTTTGAAGTTCACAGGTAGTGGTTTAGATCGGTGAAAGTGTTTCATGTTGTGAAGCAACTGAATCACAACTCACACAACACTCAATTTGTATAATTTATGTAAGTTTTCATGCCCTGGAAATATTTGTTCTCAACAATTCACAAAAGTGTATGGATTTACAGTCCATGATGCTGGCCATCCTTACATTTTGGCCAGATTATGAACAAGAAACAATGTTATACGAAACATCTCAAATAAAAAAATAAAAAACCAAGATGTCTGTAATTATTGTGTAATTAACAGCTTGTGATTGCATGAACAAAATAATGTTACTGAAATTAATCTTCCTATCACATGTACATGTCTGGTATGACATCCAATTATCAACAGCGGAATGTATTCTGAATTTCTAACATTTACTAAACATTTAACATTTTCATACTTTTTCCAATCAAGATGAAGCAATTAAAACGAAACCAAGTGAAACAAAATATTGTTTCGATTACATTTAGATTAAAAATAATGAACATGTTGTATGCAGGTGTCATAGTCAAGTAGTCTAAGCTTCTGACTGGAGATTAAAGGTCGTGGGTTCGAACCCCAGGGCAGCGCTAGTATACAAATGATGCATGCGCAAGAGTTCATTATACGATCTATCTGCACTCGAGTTGAGGCTGTGTGTATCTATTGCACGAAGCTGTTAGGCTGAAGGTGAAAGATACACACAGCATCAACGAGGGCGGATAGATCGTATAATGAACGAATGAAAACATGCATCATTTGTTTTATACAATTAAACTCCTAGATCCTTGTTATTTGATGTAAAAAGAATTCATTCAAGATTGTTTATGACAGTATGGCTGATAAATAAATCTGTTCAAGAATAGGCCCATGCACACACTGTATTAAGCGCTCTTACCTCTACGCGCACTACTGCGCATCATGTACATGCACTAAAAAAACGTGTGATAGTATGGAAACTATTGCACGCTTTTTCATGGAAAAACGTGTGTAGTCTCAGTAAATGAATCACACGTGACCGCGCATGACCAATCATTTGATTAGGATCTGGGAGTGATTTGTAAAATGCCCTTTAAGCTATGGTCACAAATCAGAGCAGCGACCGACCGAGCAGTAGTCTGCTCGGTCGCTGTTGGAATAAGGCATCGCCCAGCGATTAGGTTGGTGCCCGGGCGGCGACCGCCCAGGCACCGAGCATATTTTGGGCGGCGAGTGAAAAGTTAGCAGACGCCGTCCAAATTTTAACTCTGCGCTAAAACTTCAGCGGCGACAGAGCGATGCCCTAAAAACGAGCGGTGCCTGGGCGGCCGCCGCTCGGTGGCCGGGCAGCCGCCGGGCAGAATTGGTTAAAAACTCGCCGCTCGGCCGCCAAGCAGGCTACTTTTGGGTAATGTGACCATAGCATAAGCCAAACGTTATTCTGCATTTGCCACTCTTCACAACTCCACCCATGGGTGTTTAATCGGGACCGGTAGGAAGGAATTCTTAGAATGGTGTGATCACCAAAACTGGTAGCCTAAGTATAGCCAGGGTAATGCCTTGAGCACCTTTTGTGGTGGAGATGAGGGCTATAAAAATATCCAATATCATTATTACTATTCTATGAGAACTTATCCTATTTGTGCACGCTTTTAATACTTACTGACTATTGCAAATTTGATTGATATACTGCCACATTTAATTTAATTCAATTAAAGTGGGAATAAATGTCATAAACCCCTCTTAGATCTATAATCCCTTTAGAGTTTATTTTTGCATGAATTTCTGATTTCTTGAATGTCAATGAAATATTTTATTAATAAAATATACACTTTTGCAATTTTTTGTATTGTCAGTCATTTTTGTTGTATAAATGCATTTGTAAATCACACTGCACGTGCCTGCTAGTAAGGAGTATTTAATATTGTAAGATCTCGATACAAATTTACTTTTTTTCTCAAAAATTATTACAAAAATAATCCTTAGTTTCTGGAAATGAAATGTATGAAATTTGTATATAATCAGATTCAAACATACTTTCAGCAAACACAAATTAAAACCTACATCATAACAACCGGCTTGTATGTGTGAATTAGAGTGGCATGTGAATGTAAATTAAAAATCTTTGTTTATATTGTTTTTGTCCTGACAAGCCATTGATTTCCAGCACAGTGGTGATAAACAATTCAGAATAATTTTAAGACATTTTCTTTTTGTGTGAATCCTATCAGAAACAATTTTTTAAAACTTTGAAATAATAGTGTGAAATCTCATTCAGGTACTCTTTCATGCGAGTATTCTTAAACAATAGGTCTGCAATAAGCTGAGAATATCAAATCTTAGAAATACGGTATGCAAACGTCCTTTTCTCTTGTGGAAGGGAGAGAGGGTCAGCACATCCTCTATGCCCCCACCTCCCCATACCTCCCCCCCCCCCCCCTGCCCCTGCCCCCTCCCTCCCATCCACCAAAGGTCTTTTTCACTTGAAGCTCAATGTATTATGAAGATGTATACCAACTCATGATCTCTTTGATCAGAAATATCAATTTAACTAACCGACATTACACTTGCCGCAACTGACTCACCATTTATTAATTAATTAATTTTCTGTTTGTGTGTATTGGGAGGGGGACACAAATCGCGTTGGCTCCTAACTTTAAGATTTTATATTTAGCAACATTGTTGAATATGACTTACAAGTCACTATATTCTTTGTTAAATTATCTTTTCTTTTCTTTAGAATTTACCAACCGTCAGTCATGGACATCACAATTGTCAGAAGATCCGTAAGTTTGATTTATGTTTTATTTGTTCATTTTCTGTGTCAATAATAATAGTCCCGTACAAAAAAATATGAACATCAATTTCTGGAGATTACTTTTTCTGTCTAAAGAGGATCCAAAATATCTATGAAAAAAAATATAATAACAAATTTTCTCTTGAATCAAATACTGTCATGCATTGGATTTTGGAGAAGTTAGGTAATGAGCTCAATTTTGGAATAACATTTCTTGAAGCAACCACTTCCACCTCTTTGGAGAGGAGCCCAGATTTTTAAGTTTAATTGTTCAAAACTATTGTCTGATAACTTGTCTAGTTATTCTAACAGACTTATGTTACCCAAAACATTACATGACCCAAGGCTAATATAATTAAACGGCTCAGAAATATCAAATACCGTAATGAACGGTGTATAAACCACCCTCGTGTATTAACCGCACCCCTCTTTTTCACCCTAAAAAAAAAAAAAAAATAAATAAAAAGATTGACGACTCTGTCGGCAGCAAGCCAGGTCGTGTTAAAAAAACACGCGGGAAGGCCTTTCATTTAACTGCGAGGTGCAGCTGAATGTGTAAGATCATTAATGTTAATTTAAAAAACAGTAGAGGACCTAGGATAGAACCTTGTGGTACGCCGTGTAATACAAGAGAAATTGGAGGAATTATTATTACAAACTACATATTGAGATCTATCAGAAAGATTACTTTCAAACCAAGATAACAGACAAATTTGAGTGTTGTTCTAGTTTCCGAGTGGTGAGTCAACACACCGATTACTGAGCTGGGAGACATTGCCAGGCTAAGCGCCAGGTGGAGGGGCATAAATCGAAACTTTAATTATTTTTTTTTTGTGTACCGTGTATAAACCGCACCCCCGACTTTGAGGTTTTTTCAGCGGCAAAATGGTGCGGTTTATACACCGTTAATTACGGTACATGAAGACTTTGAAGCACCACAATGGCATATATAGAATTCGTGTTTATTTGGGGGGAAGTTTCATTTCATTATATTTGGCAAGAACTATAATATTGCAGCATTTTTGGGAAGCATATCTGAGCCAGTATACAGAATACAATAGAGTAAGACATACAGGGTCTGTTTAGTGTGGCTCTCCTTTGAAATACTCCCTGAAAGGCTGGAGAAAAACGAGAACATTATGCAGTCATGAGTTTAATTTATGAAATATTTGTTCAATCATTGTGTTTTTGGAGTCATTGTTCATCTTGATGCCAACCCCATTGGCACGAATCTGTTGTTAATTTCATATTCAATCAGAAAGGCATATTCTTCTTCTTTAAGTGCCATGTCTTGAGACGTTGGCGATCATGGAATGCCACAACTCTCTGTCTCATATTCTATGAAGTAATTCATTCTCCCAGAGATCAATTCCACTTTCAGAAATCCCACTCTTTTAGCTATTCATCCACAGAATCCTCCTTCTACCCCTACTCCTCCTCCCCTCGATTCTTCCAGTCAGTGCAAGATTTTCCAAACTATTCTTCCGAATAACATGACCCAAGCTCAGCTGGCGACCTCTTATATTACTCAGAAAGACAAGCATCTCTTTCTCCAAAAAAATAAATATTTGAAGGAGATTTAATCTGCCTACTGCATGTATTAAATGAAAGGGTAACTTTTTTTTAAACCAAAGCATTTAAAAAATTTCTTGATGTCATCAGGTCACCATGATGTTGAGAAGGTTGCCAGGCGTCCTAGAGATTCCATCTACCCTGTCATCCCTTTCAAGGATGCTCTCAAGATCGTCATGGATCACACCCCAGTACTACAACCAGAGGTTGTGGATATTAACGGTAAGTGTGGAGAGAGAGAGAGAGGGAGGGAGGGAGAGAGAGAGAGAGAGAGAGAGAGAGAGAGAGACAGAGAGAGAGAGAGAGAGAGAGAGAGAGAGAGATAGAAATATATAGAGAGAGAGACAGACAAACAGACAGACAGAGAGCGAGAGACAGAGAGAGAGAGAGAGAGAGCTAGAGATTCCATCTACCCCGTCATCCCTTTCAAGGATGCTCTCAAGATCGTCATGGATCACACCCCAGTACTACAACCAGAGGTTGTGGATATTAACGGTAAGTGTGGAGAGAGAGAGAGAGACAGAGAGAGAGAGAGAGAGAGAGATAGAAATATAGAGAGACAGACAGACAAACAGACAGACAGAGAGCGAGAGACAGAGAGAGAGAGAGAGAGAGAGAGAGAGACAAACAGAGATATAGAGGAAAGTAAGAGAAAGTTTGATCAGGTTAAATAGGAATGGAAGGGATGTCTTCAAGATGATGTTAGACCACACTCCAGTCCTCCAATCATATGTTATGGACATCAAGGGTAAATGTAGAGATGTAAAAGAAATGAGTAAAGGATAGGTAGCTATTATTCATTAGAGAGAGTGATAAGCGAGGATAAGGGGGTGGGGGGCAGAGGGCGGGGAGCAGGGGTGAAGAAAACCACTGGGCAATAGGGAAACATAATAAGACTTGCGATGCAATGAGAAGAAGAGTTGGAGAGAGAGGTACAAGGCAGAGGTGACAAATATTGAAAACGAGGGACAGAATGAAAGGAAGAAAAAAAAACTTTGAATGTGAGGGAGGGAAAGAGATATAGGGAGATTAAATGGGAGCATGTGGTTTGAAAATGTTGTACACTATACCGGTACTATTATTCATGAATGAATCATAATGTCAAATACACTGTACATAGTATGACTTAGATAGACACTTTGATTTGTCCTGCTTTGAAACTCAATTATAATTCCCAAAATCACCCATGGTTGCTATTTATCATTGACATTTATTGTAGAAAGGAAACATATGATTAGTATACCTGCATTATTAGTCATGATGCTGTCTTTCTCCACTATTTTGAAGATTGTAAATTACTACAAGACCTAAGGGCTCACATGATTGAAGCACCCCAATGAAATTAACAAATAATAAGCTTACATTTCATATATATTTCTTTCATCTCTTATGTATCCCATTATGTCAATGTACTCGTACTGAACAATAGAAATAAATAAATCATTTTCTCACATAGATGCTTTGGCTAGAATCGTAGCTGAGGAGATCAAGGCTCCCATATCACTGCCTCCGTTTAGGAACTCAATCAAAGACGGCTATGCTGTTCTAGGTGAGAATGCTACTACAACATGAATTTATCATGAATGTGTATAGCATATTAGTGAATATATGGATGAACAGTGTATTGATTTTATCCTATGAGTTGCTTATTTTGACACATTTAAATTTGATTGTGATTGATGAATTTTAATATTTTCTTTTACTACTAAAATAAAAGTGATGATTTCCAACCATTTGTAAATGTCGGTGTTTGTAGATGTTGATGTAGGTGTTTGTAGATGTTGATGTGGGTGTTTGTAGATGTCGATGTAGTTGTTTGTAGATATATTGAGCCTTCTATAAAAAATAAGTGACAACTGGCTTGTATAACATATAATAGTAGTGATATGAAGATCCATCTTAATTCACCAATTCATGTCTGTGTTTACTTTTGCTCCTTTAACATTTAAAAACTCTGTGATAGATTAAAAAAGGGTACATTTTCAAGTTTACCTCTGGCTATCATCTCATTCCTAATTGAATCCCATGTTCCATCTTAGCTTCTGATGGTCCTGGAGTACGTCAGGTGATGAACTTTGCCATCGCCGGTGATGCACCTGACCTAGAGCTCATCCCAGGTCATGTGATTAGGATCACTACCGGTTCTCCGATCCCCAAGGGTGCTGACGCTGTAGTGCAGGTGGAAGATACCGAGCTGGTAGAAGAAGCTGATGATGTAAGTACGGACTGGAAACAATTTTCTTGTTGCCATGGTAATTTCTTCTTTTAAAGTCTGTATTGTCTTGAAATCTTTTTGTCAGTTTTATCATATAGCATCATATTTTAGGAAACAATTTATAGTGTTACAATTAAATCTAGAGAAAAAAAAAATTCTATATAAATCTGCATGAATATAAGTGAGGGTTCAAGACTGGCTGGGGTCTTTTGCAGATGGGCTCTCATGATTTCTCTTTATGCCTGCAAATTATAAAATGCAACAGGGGCGTTATTTTCATTTGGAATGAGGGAGGAGGAGAGGGGGGGGGGGGGGGGGGAGGTCTGTGTCTTTTTGTAGTATGCAAACATTAAATCAAATCTACATGTACCTATAGCCTGTGTGCTATCGTTTCAGATAAAAGAATGAAAAGTGTACTAAAATATATTGTGTTCCTTATAATTTACTCATCCATTGCTCTTTTTGTTCGTGTCATTCTCAGGGTCGAAGGGAGGTTTCTATCAAAATCCTGTCTACACCTACAACAGGCCAAGACATCAGGTAGGTACAACCACAGCATATTGAGAGTGATATTTGTGACACGTGCACACGTACATGGTCTAAGGTCAATTCACGCAGCCCCAAATAGTCTCCTCCCATAGAGGATGTCTGTGGGGGGGAGCTACTTGGAGCTCATGAATTGACCTTGATCGTGTACATGAAAATGTGTCAAAACTATCTCTTTCAATACATGATGGGTACAACTATGCATATAAATGTCTCTGGTATAGAATTGATATGCAAGATTATAGTGGGGATGGGGTATGCTCTAGTGTAGGGAAAACACATAATTTTCTCCAAAACTTCCTGAAAGCTCTACTGTGGATGTAAAGATTTGGGGGAAGGTATTCTAAATGTAACAAGAAGGTAAGATTATTAGTCCTGAATCTCTATGTGAAGCTGCAATATTTCTGTGCAGTGTGTTATTCATTGGCTTAAATAGTCCACTAATAGAGGTATCAGAGGTATCAAATAGCTGATATCATATTGCTAATGCAGTGCACACTATGAGGATAACTATTGACATATTCAAAGCTACACCACAACTTTATGGCCATCACTTTTTCCGAAGTACAATATATATGTATTTTTCTTTCTTATACCTACTCCAAATCAAGGTTGCACGCTATTACATATCATTAAGTGGTATAGAATCCATCCCTTAATAATAAGAATGGCAACAGCCACACAGTCCAGTGAGCTATCCATGTTATCAAGACCAATAGTTTCCCTACATTCTAGGCCTTTGGGAAATGACCTTCATAAGAGACTATCAGTAATAATCATTTGAGTAGAAATATGGCATGTAAGTAGCTACATCTGCATCAATACCAGTTATCAATCCATGATATAGAGATCAATGGTTTCTCTACACTCTAGGCCTATTCATAGTGACTTCCATAAGAAGTTATCAATAAAAATCATTGGTGTGGAAATATGGCTTCTAAGTAGCTACATCTGCAAATACCAGTTATCAATCCATGACATAGAGATCAATGGTTTCTCTACACTCTAGGCCTATTGGGAGTGACCTGCAGGAAGGGACCATGCTGGTCGGCCCTGGAACCAAACTCAGTCCACCAGAGCTGGGTCTCCTAGCCTCAGTGGGAATCACCAAGATCCAGTGTTACCGTCGACCAGTGGTCGGTGTCTGCTCAACAGGCAATGAGGTAAGGATATTGTGGAGCACCAGGAGTGTCAAGTCTGACAGACATGAGCGCTATACAAGAATCTATTATTATTTGATTAATATGTGATAGTTCTTATTTGTCAAGGTTATGTGGTCTCATATATGTTATTTTAGATTGCCTTCAACAAATCAATTTGATCTTTCATGCAAATGTCTTGAATCATGGCCTTTTAAAATGTCATAGGGGTGGGGGTTAGGGGGACCACATTAATGTCATATTACCCGTGTCATTTTTCTGGGTTAAATATCTATAGAAATTATTTTCTTGCAAGCGTGTATTATCTGTATAATATTAAATTTGCGTGAATGAAATTTGAGCATAATATAACTTTGAGTGGATGTATATTGAATGTAAATTTGAGTGTTCTACATGTACCTCTTAACCATACAGTTGACAGAGCCTTCAGAGGAGCTTCCTCCAGGCCACATCTATGATAGTAACAGGATCACAATGCTGGCCACACTGCTAGAGATGAACGTACCTACTGTAGATGTAGGCATTGCACCTGATACGTGAGTATTCGTATGAACTCTTTGACAGTAGCATGGTGTGGGTTTAACCATTTAGGTGGTTGGCTTTAGTCGTAGAAGGTGGATTAAATGTAAGAAGAATAAGAATATCAAACGAGGGGGCGGGGGGGGGGGGGTGTCATAGTAATAGGATCAGCATTCTGACTACTCTGCTATGCTAGAGATGACAGTGCCTACAGTTGATGTAGGAATTGCACCCGATACGCGAGGAACACTATAGAGTGGCGTAATAACAGATCCACCACTATTAGGGCCACTAATCGTACTCGTGATGAAGTGTGAAAGAATAAGACCATCATTTTAAGGAGCGGAAGGGTGTAAAAGTAAAAGGGATCAAATCACTGTGCTGGTTATACTGCTGGAGGAGGATGTAAATACATTGGATGTACGGTAAGCATTGCGCCTGATACTGTCTGTTATGTACAAAGGTCTTCATAGCTAAGTATTCATATGCTTTTTGTTACCATAACAGTAGATTGGACTGCATGAGTCACACAAGCTAGAGTACACATATCGTCCTTGTTTTCACGAAGTGACGGTAGTGAGGAAAATCATAACGCAAAGTGAATGCAATTTTTTTTCACTACCGTCACTTCGTGAAAACAGCGACGATATATTAACATTCTGGACCCTTTGTTCTAATAAAGTCTGAATGTCTTCCATCATTCCTGTCCCTGACATCCCAGCGTCCAAGCAACCAAGGATGTCCTCCTGAAGGCTGCCTCTCAGTCTGACGTGATCGTTACCACTGGAGGAGTGTCCATGGGAGAGAAAGATCTTCTCAAGTATGTCCTCTCTGAAGAACTCAAGGCTACGCTTCACTTCGGGCGGATATTTATCAAGCCGGGGTAAGAATTATTTATCATCTAGCTGAAATGGCCATGCTAGTATTTCTGTATATACAGAGAACACAGAGATGGTAATTAGTTTGTTTGAGGATCTTCTGTACATATTGGCCTTGGAGCTTTTGATTCAATGAATTCTGCTACATTTAAGTATATTAATAGTAACATGCACATTTTGTCAAGCAGTGGCGCTCCAACATTTTTACACTGGTCATTTGTCCTTATTCTTATACAATGTATTTCTAATATGTTTGATACTAGACCGTGTGTAGAAAATACCCTGAAATCAAGCAATGCATTAAATAAAATGGGCCAGACTGCTTTTGTGTAAACCATTGTTATTGTCATGTTTTTATCTGTTATTCTATCTCTGAAGGAAACCTACAACCTTCTGCACATTTGAGTATGAGGGTGCCAAGAAGCTCTTCTTCTCACTCCCAGGTAAGAGTTACTTTTGGATCTCATTACAACTTGTAGCAATTGGCATTTTGAAGTCAAATTTGATAAATCAAGGACTCAATACAACCAAACTCTTTATTACTGTCATTATTAAAACAATACTGATCAAAATGAAAGTGAAAGCTACATGTTACATTAACACTATTCACTTCCGCTAGAATAAACCAGGCCGTTGTAATTGAGAATGAAGTAGAAAATCTAAAAAAAATATTATCCTTTTTTTTTAAGTATTATTATATTAAAGAAATAAAGATGTGGATCATAGTTTAGATCATTTATAAATAAAATGATTCTTTGGCAGTAAAACAACTCATGCCTGTATGAGCAATTTAATTTGTATGTATGTACGATAAATTCTAAATCAATCTGCACATCAGTATATACATTGTCATATTTCATTCAATTTGACATACAAGTCCTATAGGGTTAGTATATGTCTATGATTCATTTTTTTATTGGCCCTTCACACGTCAATTAAAAAATAACAATATACCTTTTCAAAATGTACAAATCTTTGTTCATTATTTGGTATGTGCTCAAGTGAGACGTTTAACTAAAAAAATATTTAGCTTTTAATAATGTAAAGCTGAGATAACATGTTAAAAGGTAGTGAATTTCCCCTAGACTGTTTTGCAAATGAGAAAAAATTGCTGAACAGATGTGAAATCATTTCACACCTTCACTTTTCTCCTTTCTTTCATGAGTCCATCCATTTCCAGCCTAACCACTCACGATGACGGTCTCCTGCATTCTGAAATGTATCTCTTTAGTTCAATGAAAATTATATACAAATATGCTTTGTATTATAGTTATTTTATAATATTATTAGACATGGTTTGCTATGTATGTAATACTTATGTAAAAATGTACAACCTTGTATTTGTTATTTGAACACAGAAATAAAATCAATCAATCAACCAACCAAAATATTTAAGTTATTACTGTTTAATGTCTCTTTTCATGTAGGTAATCCTGTATCAGGTATCGTGACCTTTAATCACTTTGTCTTACCGTGCCTGAGGAGGATGATGGGATACACCAACCCTCATCTCAAGAGGATCAAATGCCGCGTAAGTCTCCAAGCATTGTATAGCTGAATAACATCTTCCCTTTCAACTTTGATCCCAAGTTTGCATTTTTGTCAGTTACAATGCCTCAATTGTTCAACAAGAATGTCGGAAATGTAAATTGTTTCCCATAGCTGTAGAATTTTCAAATAGTTCTTAAAGATCTCATTTTAAATAAGGGCATTTAATGCTGAATTGAAACATGAATTTAAGATTTTTATGATTTTCACACATTGATGTGGAAAAAAACAAAGCATTCTTTTGAAATGTTTGTTATTTACTCCTCCTTTTATATACGGTAGAGTACTTGCACATCTAACTTTTTTGTTAGTAGAATTTGATGCATGGAGGACATAAAAGCATACTCTCTTATTTCTCTTATGGTAGTGGTATTAATCATTCAGAATTTCATTAAATGTATATTGTATTAATTTACCAGGCATGTTACCATCTTTTTTTACCCATGAAGTAAAACCATAATTTAATGAAAGGTATCATAAAACAAACAGCCTTGTCCCTCTCTTCACTCGTGGATTAAAGGATTGTCTGCTTCATATACTCATTAGCTATTAATCTGTGAGATATGCCATTTGATATTTGTACCAAAAAAAATAAATCTCATGGTCTTTTACTTGTTCTATACAGGTAATGGCTGACCTAAAGCTTGACCCCCGACCCGAGTTCCAGAGGGCGCATTTGGACTGGCAGTCTGCGGAAGACGGCGTGCCCCTAGCCTCGACGACAGGCAACCAGATCAGTAGTCGTCTGATCAGCATGCTTCAGGCTAACGCCCTTCTGGCGCTGCCATCGCAGAGCGACCAGCAGAAAATGATTCCCAAGGGATCCCTAGTGGAAGCTGTAGTGCTCAGATTATGAGCAGTAGTGAAGTATAAATCGAGATAGAAAGATAGACCCTGTAAACACTATAATTAATCTTTGTTCAATGAAAATCTACAATTCTTGACTGAAAGTTGGACAATATGCATTTGCTAAACATGATGCAGTTGGTGTTGATTTCTCCAACAAAAATTATTTCTTTTTTATAAATGTAATGCTTCCTGGGAGAAATTTCAATTATTTAAACATATTTGTGGCTTACACCCAGTAAATAAGATCGATTGATCGATCTGTATCTGTTCCAAGATTTTTTCTGACTTGTTTTTCAATACAGATCGATCAATCAATCTTATTTACTGGGTGTAAGTCACAAATATGTTTAAATAACAATTATTTCATCTGAGATGTGGGGACATGTTTTGGGGTGCCATTGGGTCTTCGGTTAGGACCGTTAGGTTGAGTGCTAGGTATCGGTATATTGTTTGGTAATAGGATTAAGTTAGGAAACTGGTTAGTGTAAGGATATTAACAGCGAAGCAGTTTTTGCCGGTTCATGTGATGTATTACCAGTTAATTATAACAAGATAGAAACACAGACCCTGTAAACACTATAATTAATCTTTGTGCAATGAAAATCTACAATTCTTTACTGAAAGTTGAATGTTGGACAAATATGCAAACACTAAACAAAAGTATAGTTTTATTGAAAAAAAAAAAAAGGCTTTTAAGAATAAACCCTGTTGGCTTAAATAGAGGAATTTTAAATATTTTTGTAATCATCTTGTAGGCTTCCAATTTAGTAAAAAATGATCCTCTTAATGTGATATATATTGGACATAGAAAATGTTGTAGTGTGTGTTGGGTCTTAGATAATTCTTGAAGTAGATATATAGCGGATAGTTGATGCAGTAAGGCATGCCTTATGATCTCAAAGGCAAAGGATAAAGAATTATCGATTGAGTATTGGTGAGAGCAATATATTTGCAATTCAGTATTTTTTTGACAGGGAATGTCAGTGTTGGACATCTGTGTAATTTTGCCTGTGTAGTTATTGAGGTGATTTATGGCAGTGGAAATGTATAATACCAAACAGATTTCAAGCTAGTGATAACAATTCAGAGTATGTAAGGTGTTATACAATATATGCATGCATATGATGCAACTGTGAATTACTGCACTGAATTACAGTACAAGTTTAACAATTTAAAGAACTATGAGACTTTGAAGAGTTTTGATTTTTATATCAGAATATATTTTGGTTTTATATTTTTTGGTTAAAAAATAATATTTTGTAATGATTTTGACATATTTGTCAGAATTTCAGTACTTGATATGATAATGGTTATCATGCATTATACTCAGCGAAATGTACTCAACAAAAACATTTTATGAAGAAGAATTATAACTTGCCATGCATTAAAACAAACAGTTTTATATAGTGAATACAAACCTACTTGTGTTGTGATGATAAGCCTACAAATCATGAGAAATGTAAATTCTAAAAGATATCACCCTATTATTATGCCTGATGTTGTTTATCATGCAAATTCAATATGCTAGCTATTAGCTCGCATAGCGCAGTCAATCCTGAAACAGCTTATCATGTATTGCCTCATTTTTATGTCCAGGATATGGTAAGATTTTGCATCCATATATATCAAAATAATTGTTTTAATTTTTGACTTCTTTCTCTATATTTGATGAACAAGGAGAAAAGGCAAACTATTTTTATGTGCAAACATGTACATGTATATTAGTTAGAAAAGGATTCTTTAATATAACAGAAAAGTGTTAACCACACATGGCTCATTAAAATTTGAAATATTTAGAACTCATTGTTCATGTTGAATTATTAATGGATGATTCTAAATGGTACAATTATTTTGTATATTGTAAGCTGTTCCTAATCCTGTCCTTCTTAGCAAATGCCAATAAAAAGGGGTAGAAAAAGATTTGTCCTCTTGAGGCAACATTCCCAATTCTGTTTATATTCTTAATTTTATCCTGTATTTTATTTCATAATACATAAGATAATGTCTTGTTATGTGGAATTTTAAATTATGTATGTTTAATAATACAACCAAGTTGTGTATAGAATTAAAATTATAGATTTTGCCATTTCTAGGCTATATATCAGTAGTTTAATATATGATATAGATTTTACTTGTTTACGTAAGTTGAAGTGTTTAGTTTTAGAACTAGAAGAAAAAATATATAAAGAACATGATATTAGCATGATTTGTTATGTTAAGAGGTTTTCTCTCTGTCTGTTAATTAATGTACAGTCCATGTTTTGCTCTTGAATACCATGACAATGCTTGATAAAGTAAGTTAAAACTTCTGTTCTTTTGTCATTCTCTTACACTGATTAAACAAATATCATTGGATTATTTTCCTTGAAAAGATTTTATTTTAAGTTTTAGACTTAATAACAAGGTCCAAGGCCCTGGATTAATTTAAGTATATAAGGTGACATACATGTAGTTAAATTTTCATTCAAATGCAGGTATAAAAGTGAAATTGTTCATCTAATTTCATAAACATATTACATACATGTCATGCATATGGACTCTGACATGACATTCATACTTAGACTAATGAAAGGAAATATTTCAAAATTCACAATTGTATTCAAGAAGTTAAAAGTGTCTTTTTGTTTGTTTGCTTACATGTGTACCCAAGATATATGTATAAAGTGTGCCTTATAAGCTATAAGTTCCATCAAAGCGTTTTGTAATTTAGCAGCATATATATCAAATAGATACTATCTATTAGAGAGAGTAAATTAGCATGAAGCAATTGATACAATAATATATTATGATGGCCAGTTATAGATTTTTATTCATCTTTTTAAAGTTTTGAAATTCTTTATCATGAATATATGATGATTCCAGATACATGTACATGTAAACGATATCAGCATGCAATCATATACAAATTTTATTTTGATGAATAATGCATTCAGTTTATATCATTTTCTCTCTATGAAGACATGTTCTAGTGTTAAGACTATGGAGATGGCATAAGTTTGCTGCACTATCATATGCAGCAAATTAATATCAAAATAAATGATAATGAATTAAAGTGAGACAATTCTATACGTCTTATCAATGTTTAATTTGTTTTTAACTTGGTGTGTGCAGTCGTATCCATGTACTTTACAGCCAGCATCTTCACTCAGTATTATGAGGGCATTTATATATGTTTGCAGCAATGCAAGTTATTTCACTGTACTAAAATGTTAAAAAGACAATTGTAATAAATATATATACAGAACATACAATGGACATTGCTGATAAGAAAACAATTTGTGACAAAACGGAAGTATCACACCGATGGAATTCCTGCAAGTGAAAATTATGAAAAATGATTTATACCAATAATGTGTAGATCAGAATAGTAATTAAATTTAACTTCCCTTTTCAATCAAAAACCTCTTTCCTTTTATTATTTCCCTTTGATATTGATATTTCTTCATTTCTCTTTAAAACCCCACTTCCATATGAACTTTTTTCTTTCTCCTTTTTCTTTATTTTCCTCTTTTCTCCTCTTGGTTTTCTAAATGACAGAAAATAAAAGCTGAAGGGAAAAAAGAAGTTGAATATGGATATCTGGACTTATATTTATCAAAATAAAAGAAAAATTAACCGGCTTCTTCTTTTTCATGTTCATCAACAAATTTTTGGTGGAAAAGAAGGAAATTTTTACGACTTTCGGACGTAAATAATCATATCTGATTGATACACGTCTGTAAAAAAAAAAACACACCAATAACACACACACGATCGAGGTCGATGTCAATTATGTCATCGAATTAGGGTATTTCCCAGGCGTCAACGGGCTTTACCATTTTATGTAATGGGTAATATTTATTATTACGCATTCGAGGAACATCAGTTACAATAAATTCTTTCAAAGCAACTCATTCCTCGAATATTAAATTATGTAGAAATACAGTGCTCTGTTAAAACTATCGATAAGAGCTTATTTCTATTAAGAAAAACATTAATTGATTCAGGCAGCACACCTATTACTTGAATGAAACTGTCTAAATTGATTTAACCCCTGCATGCAAGCGGCATGTACCACGCGAGCACAAACTCTTTCCGCCATACTATTATCTAATGTGCAGAGTGCGGCGATAGCTCATACACGTACACTGCACCGGCATTTTTGTGAACATAAATCATGTTCAACAGCCTACGAAGAGCTGCATTTGTCACTTGCTCTAGGAGTTTTTCATCAGGTTCAACGAGAAACATGCCCATCAAGGTATGATTTTGATCTAACTTGTCGGGTGTACAAATGTCGAATGTTTATTCTTGACTGGGCTTGCTGAGTGTTGCCTGTTGCTGTTGCAAGTGTTGGTTTTGAGGACCATTTATTTATAAAACAAAAATCTTGTTGAGTTGGTACATTTTTTACGTACCTGCCAGTTAACAGTTAACTGTTACTTACAACTGACAAGTGCAAGATCCAATTAATGACTTAAATTAGGCCTCTAAGGCTCTAGATAGGATTATACCAGCCTAATCGGATAATCCTATGTAAAACTAAAAGGTAATCCAAGCTGTCTCACTTCATCATGTTCATTGTGTAATTATTTGGCTGGTTCTCTTAAAATGCTTTGCTAACACAGTTATACTAAACAGTTATACTAAACAGTTAAGTTTCTTATTCAGTTATTACTGTTAATCTTGTCTTTATCCTGCTAAAAGTCTAAAACTGGTTATCCTATAGTTAAGTGTGTTTTATTATTTTGGGTTTAAGTCAACAGTCAACAGCTCTACAGCAGCCCTTGAATGTTTTTGAATGAGTTGCCTTGTGGAAAAATTTAATGAAAAATCTGTAATCTCAGGTAATTTTCTATGCCCATTTGAAATTTTTTGGACAAAATGAAAGGGTCCATAAGCTACACACATGTGATAACAGTTTGAAAGAGCTACTCTCCTGACGCAGCCGTCAAGCAGGTAGATCTAACAAACTAATGTGATTATTAAACGCAAAGCTTGATTTTGTAGTTGACTATGTAAGGACAAGTAAACTTGATGATATGTAATGGAATAAAATTCAACAGTATGACAAGTATACACCTGCGACGGCCTGTACTGCAACTGAAGAAAAAGAAAAGGGTTCATTTCAGATTTGATCGTGCAACGCTGAGTATTTTAAGTTTCTTGTAGTGCAAGTTTTGTGTCAAGTTATCATTTCATTTATAAGTTATAAAGATGTAAAAATTGCATTGCTTTATCAAAAGTAGCCAAACAATATTGAAAGGATTGTGTAAAACACACCCATTGAACATTTTCACCTAGGTATGTAGAGGACATAATAGTTAACAGAGGATCATGCGAGATATTTAAACACGAGAATGGTTACAGAATTTCAGCATAGAAATAACAATTGCTTGCATACCTAGCAAGCTCCTCATATATATTTAAACAGGTGAAGATGCTCGATCAATGGTTGAGTTGAACAATTTCTTTTGGCTGGGGTGAATGATTTGGCACAGGCTTCTGGCTTATAGGAATAGGCCTGTTTTGTAATGTAACCAAATTCATACTTTAGTGCAATAATGTATTTCAATTCAATGGAATGCAAATTGCATTAAGTGTTGTTAGGTAGGGCATGTAGTACCGTTTTTCCTACCTACACTATGAATATGACTGACAAAGAAAGCGGACAAAATATACAGTTCCTCAGATAGACAAAGGAACATCCCTTCACTGCTATTATGTAAAAATGTGTAGAACAGGTGTCACATGCATATTCACCTTTTTACATAATAGCAGTGAAGGTATGTTTCTTTGTCTACCTGAGGAACTGTATATTTTGTCCGCTTTCTTTGTCCGTCATATTCATAGTGCTAGTACCTAGCGCCAACTAATGTATGCAATTCAAATCCTGACCATTTTTAACAGGTGAATGAAATTATTTGTATTGAGGCGCTTGAATAAGGCACATAAACTTGATTACATTACAAAAATGGCCAATTGTGTGAAGTTGGAAAGAATTTACAGTACATTTTTTGAATGTTGAAGAAATCAAACAGCATCAAATGAAATATTGGTATTATTCTGCATCAAGAACCAATGATGATGGAGGTGAAATATCCAATCAGAGAAGAGAGAAATGTGACAGTGTATCCATTTATGTTTTAAACTTTCAGGCTGGGGACCCCGTACCAAGCGTAGAGGTGTGTGAGGGTACGCCGGGAGATAAAGTGAATGTTGCAGAGCTCTTCAAGGGAAAGACTGGGGTGCTGTTTGCTGTGCCGGGGGCTTTCACACCAGGATGCTCCAAGGTGAGAAGATAAGATTGCATCCTATACCCCGTTCACCCTGCTGAACCGATGCATATCGATCCCAAACTGCTGGATAATCGAGGTCTGGGTCGTATTGATTTACTGTCTGTGTTATTGGCCCCTTCGGTGGTCTCCAGTCAGTTCCAGGATTTGTGAGGGAATTATATTTTTTATCATATTCCTATTATTAAAGGTCTTTCACAGGAATCACAGGACACATTTTGTCATATGGGCTTATCAGAGATCAGTACGAAACTATCTTTGGAACGACTCCAGGACAGGGACATCTGCAATTCTCAAAAACTGATGGTCTTTTTTTTTTTCCCTTCAATTTTTTGTTCCTCTTTTTTTTTCTGAATGATTGTGAAAAAATCTGAACATCAGTCACCAAATTTGAACATCCAACTGTCATTTTCCTTGTCAGCAAATGGGATACTACTTACTCCCCATTTCCAATGGTCTGATGATGGCTCTGCTCTGCTCAGGGAGAGTTTGGCATGCATCAACTCCTGATAAATTTAATGTTCAATGTCAGTTTTGTCACTGTGACTGGGATATAGGCTTGGCCTGATAATTTACTGAGGTCTATACAGATTAGCAGAATGTCCAAATATTTTAAATTTAATTTAAAGTCTAGTTTTTCAAAGGAGCTTTGGAGATCTAAATCGTTGTTATTCTTGACTTAGTGCAAGCTTTAATTCAGCTTGCTTTAACATTTTAAAGGACAATATATACCAATATCTGCTGAAGATATCTGTATTTATGATACTTGCATCAACAAGTTCAGAAACTTTGACTTTTGTAGACTCCTGAGAAAAGTAGAGTTTTGCATTTATATGAAAGGATTTTCCTCATGCAAACTTTTTAGGAATGGGTTGACCGCAAAAGAACCCCCCCCCCCCAATTTCTCATGTAGTTTTATGACTTAAGAATAGAAAATGAGATAGCATCAGTTAAGTTGCAGCCATAGGAACTGCTATATAAATGTCTTGCACTATAGAGCTGTATTATCTTTTAGTGCACACAACATGCTTTTTATTGTGTACCGGTATGCAAACTTGAATATTTCCACTGGTATGATCGTGGAAAAAGCTACATGCATGTAAAGGAACTTTAGTATGCTACTTCGCGCATGGTGTACCCTCAGTTTTCAAGAGATTAATAAATGCTGGTAGCAGTAGGTCTACCAGACTCATTTTCCATAGTAGACTGTAGTGTGATCAAAAGTTCAAAACTGTTGGGAAAACGGAAAATGATATTTCGATTTTCAATCAGACATATCTTGATCATCAGACAGGTGATCGGCTTGTAGAAGTCATGGAATTCCCGACTGACCTAAATGTTTATATTTATGATTGCAGCATGTTTCAGAATCTGAGGCAATGTTACCGAGTCAAAGTCCAAGAAAGGATATTAGGGCAAATATTGGAAAATTCCAAAACCTCCCCCTTTTTGGAAAAAATAACTCATCATTTTTTCCAAAAAATGAACATTTTCAATCATCTCCATTTTCTCTCCATGATAGTCCCAACATGCCCTTAGAAGTATCCTGTTTGTTTTCAAAAAGGATATTAGGGCAAATATTGAAAAAATCGAATACCCCCCCCCCCCCCCTTTTTGGAAAGAATCATTATGACTCATCATTATGGCTCATCATTTTAGCCAAAAAAATGCATATTTTCAATCCTCTCCGTTTTCTCATCGTGATAGTCCAAACATGCTCTTAGAATCAGTATGACTCCTGTTTGTTCCAAAAAAGATAATTAGGGCAAATATTGGAAAATTCCCAAACCGCCCCTTTTTGGAAAAAATGGTAAGGGGGTTAGCTCATCGTTTTTGCCTAAAAATGAACATTTTCAATCATCTCCATTTTCTCTCCATGATAGTCTCAACATGCTCTTAGAATCAGTATGACTCCCGTTTGTTCCAAAAAAGATAATTAGGGCAAATATTGGAAAATTCCCAAACCGCCCCTTTTTGGAAAAAATGGTAAGGGGGTTAGCTCATCGTTTTTGCCTAAAAATGAACATTTTCAATCCTCTCCATTTTCTCATCGTGATAGTCCCCACATTCTCTTAGAATCATTATGACTCCCGTTTGTTCTCAAAAAGATAATTAGGGCAAATATTGGAAAATTCCAAAACCGCCCCTTTTTGGAAAAAATGGTAAGGGGGTTAGCTCATCGTTTTTGCCTAAAAATGAACATTTTCAATCCTCTCCATTTTCTCATCGTGATAGTCCCCACATTCTCTTAGAATCATTATGACTCCCGTTTGTTCTCAAAAAGATAATTAGGGCAAATATTGGAAAATTCCAAAACCGCCCCTTTTTGGAAAAAATGGCAAGGGGTTAGCTCATCGTTTTTTGCCAAAAAATGAAATTTTCAATCCTTTCTGTTTTTTCAACATGATAGTCCCAATATGCTCTTAGATTCATTATGGATCCAGTTTGTTCCCAAAAAGGATATTGGGGCAAATGTTGGAAAATTCCAAAACTGCCCTTTTTTGGAAAAAATGGCAAGGGGTTAGCTCATCGTTTTAGCCAAAAAAAATGCAAATTGTCAATCCTCTCCATTTTCTCATCGTGATAGTCCCAACATGCTCTTAGAATCAGTATGACTCCCGTTTGTTCCAAAAAAGATAATTAGGGCAAATATTGGAAAATTCCAAAACCGCCCCTTTTTGGAAAAAATGGCAAGGTGTTAGCTCATCGTTTTTTGCCAAAAAATGAAATTTTCAATCCTTTCTGTTTTTTCAACATGATAGTCCCAATATGCTCTTAGATTCATTATGGATCCAGTTTGTTCCCAAAAAGGATATTGGGGCAAATGTTGGAAAATTCCAAAAACTGTTTTTTTTTGGAAAAAATGGCAAGGGGTGAGCTCATTGTTTTAGCCAAAAAAATGCATATTTTCAATCCTCTCCGTTTTCTCATCGTGATAGTCCAAACATGCTCTTAGAATCAGTATGACTCCCGTTTGTTCCAAAAAAGATAATTAGGGCAAATATTGGAAAATTCAAAGACCGCCCCTTTTTGGAAAAAATGGCAAGGTGTTAGCTCATCGTTTTTTGCCAAAAAATGAAATTTTTCAATACTTTCTGTTTTCTCTCCATGATAGTCCCAATATGCTCTTAGATTCATTATGGATCCAGTTTATTCCCAAAAAGGATATTGGGGCAAATGTTGGAAAATTCCAAAAACTGCCCTTTTTTGGAAAAAATGGCAAGGGGTGAGCTCATTGTTTTAGCCAAAAAAATGCATATTTTCAATCCTCTCCGTTTTCTCATCGTGATAGTCCAAACATGCTCTTAGAATCAGTATGACTCCCGTTTGTTCCAAAAAAGATAATTAGGGCAAATATTGGAAAATTCAAAGACCGCCCCTTTTTGGAAAAAATGGCAAGGTGTTAGCTCATTGTTTTTTGCCAAAAAATGAAATTTTTCAATACTTTCTGTTTTCTCTCCATGATAGTCCCAATATGCTCTTAGATTCATTATGGATCCAGTTTATTCCCAAAAAGGATATTGGGGCAAATATTGGAAAATTCCAAAACCGCCCCTTTTTGGAAAAAATGGTAAGGGGGGGGGGTTAGCTCATCGTTTTTGCCTAAAAATGAACATTTTCAATCCTCTCCATTTTCTCATCGTGATAGTCCAAACATGCCTTAGAATCATTATGACTCCCTGTTTGTTCCCCAAAAGGATATTGGGGCAAATATTGGAAAAACTCAAAAAACTGCCCTTTTTTGGAAAGAATGGCTCATCGTTTTAGCCCAAAAAAATGCATATTTTCAATCCTCCCAACATGCTCTTAGGATCAGTATGACTCCCGTTTGTTCCAAAAAAGATAATTAGGGCAAATATTGGAAAATTCAAAGACAGCCCCTTTTTGGAAAAAATGGCAAGGTGTTAGCTCATCGTTTTTTGCCACAAAATGAAATTTTTCAATCCTTTCTGTTTTCTCTCCATGATAGTCCCAATATGCTCTTAGATTCATTATGGATCCAGTTTATTCCCAAAAAGGATATTGGGGCAAATGTTGGAAAATTCCAAAAAGTGCCCTTTTTTGGAAAAAATGGCAAGGGGTTAGCTCATTGTTTTAGCCAAAAAAATGCATATTTTCAATCCTCTCCGTTTTCTCATCGTGATAGTCCAAACATGCTCTTAGAATCAGTATGACTCCCGTTTGTTCCAAAAAAGATAATTAGGGCAAATATTGGAAAATTCAAAGACCGCCCCTTTTTGGAAAAAATGGCAAGGTGTTAGCTCATCGTTTTTTGCCAAAAAATGAAATTTTTCAATACTTTCTGTTTTCTCTCCATGATAGTCCCAATATGCTCTTAGATTCATTATGGATCCAGTTTATTCCCAAAAAGGATATTGGGGCAAATGTTGGAAAATTCCAAAAACTGCCCTTTTTTGGAAAAAATGGCAAGGGGTTAGCTCATCATTTTAGCCAAAAAAATGCATATTTTCAATCCTCTCCGTTTTCTCATCGTGATAGTCCAAACATGCTCTTAGGATCAGTATGACTCCCTGTTTGTTCCCAAAAAGGATATTGGGGCAAATATTGGAAAAACTCAAAAACTGCCCTTTTTTGGAAAAAATGGCAAGGGGTTAGCTTATCGTTTTAGCCAAAAAATGAACATTTTCAATCCTCTCCATTTTCTCATCGTGATAGTCCAAACATACCTTAGAATCATTATGACTCCTGTTTGTTCCAAAAAAGATAATTAGGCCAAATATTGGAAAATTCCCAAACCGCCCCTTTTTGGAAAAAATGGTAAGGGGGTTAGCTCATCGTTTTTGCCTAAAAATGAACATTTTCAATCCTCTCCATTTTCTCATCGTGATAGTCTAAACATACCTTAGAATCATTATGACTCCTGTTTGTTCCAAAAAAAATAATTAGGGCAAATATTGGAAAATTCCAAAACCGCCCCTTTTTGGAAAAAATGGTAAGGGGGTTAGCTCATCGTTTTTGCCTAAAAATGAACATTTTCAATCCTCTCCATTTTCTCATCGTGATAGTCCCCACATTCTCTTAGAATCATTATGACTCCTGTTTGTTCTCAAAAAGATAATTAGGGCAAATATTGGAAAATTCCAAAACCGCCCCTTTTTGGAAAAAATGGTAAGGGGTTAGCTCATCGTTTTTGCTTAAAAATGAACATTTTCAATCCTTTCTGTTTTCTCTCCATGATAGTCCCAATATGCTCTTAGATTCATTATGGATCAAGTTAATTCCCAAAAAGGATATTGGGGCAAATGTTGGAAAATTCCAAAACTGCCCTTTTTTGGAAAAAATGGCAAGGGGTTAGCTTATCGTTTTAGCCAAAAAATGAATATTTTCAATCATCTCCATTTTCTCTCCATGATAGTCTCAACATGCTCTTAGAATCAGTATGATTCCCGTTTGTTCCAAAAAAGATAATTAGGGCAAATATTGGAAAATTCCCAAACCGCCCCTTTTTGGAAAAAATGGTAAGGGGTTAGCTCATCATTTTTGCCTAAAAATGAACATTTTCAATCCTCTCGATTTTTTCATCGTGATAGACCAAACATGCCTTAGAATCATTATGACTCCCTGCTTGTTCCCAAAAAGGATATTGGGGCAAATATTGGAAAATTCCAAAACCGCCCCTTTTTGGAAAAAATGGTAAGGGGGGGGGGGTTAGCTCATCGTTTTTGCCTAAAAATGAACATTTTCAATCCTCTCCATTTTCTCATCGTGATAGTCCAAACATGCCTTAGAATCATTATGACTCCCTGTTTGTTCCCCAAAAGGATATTGGGGCAAATATTGGAAAAACTCAAAAAACTGCCCTTTTTTGGAAAGAATGGCTCATCGTTTTAGCCCAAAAAAATGCATATTTTCAATCCTCCCAACATGCTCTTAGGATCAGTATGACTCCCGTTTGTTCCAAAAAAGATAATTAGGGCAAATATTGGAAAATTCAAAGACAGCCCCTTTTTGGAAAAAATGGCAAGGTGTTAGCTCATCGTTTTTTGCCACAAAATGAAATTTTTCAATCCTTTCTGTTTTCTCTCCATGATAGTCCCAATATGCTCTTAGATTCATTATGGATCCAGTTTATTCCCAAAAAGGATATTGGGGCAAATGTTGGAAAATTCCAAAAAGTGCCCTTTTTTGGAAAAAATGGCAAGGGGTTAGCTCATTGTTTTAGCCAAAAAAATGCATATTTTCAATCCTCTCCGTTTTCTCATCGTGATAGTCCAAACATGCTCTTAGAATCAGTATGACTCCCGTTTGTTCCAAAAAAGATAATTAGGGCAAATATTGGAAAATTCAAAGACCGCCCCTTTTTGGAAAAAATGGCAAGGTGTTAGCTCATCGTTTTTTGCCAAAAAATGAAATTTTTCAATACTTTCTGTTTTCTCTCCATGATAGTCCCAATATGCTCTTAGATTCATTATGGATCCAGTTTATTCCCAAAAAGGATATTGGGGCAAATGTTGGAAAATTCCAAAAACTGCCCTTTTTTGGAAAAAATGGCAAGGGGTTAGCTCATCATTTTAGCCAAAAAAATGCATATTTTCAATCCTCTCCGTTTTCTCATCGTGATAGTCCAAACATGCTCTTAGGATCAGTATGACTCCCTGTTTGTTCCCAAAAAGGATATTGGGGCAAATATTGGAAAAACTCAAAAACTGCCCTTTTTTGGAAAAAATGGCAAGGGGTTAGCTTATCGTTTTAGCCAAAAAATGAACATTTTCAATCCTCTCCATTTTCTCATCGTGATAGTCCAAACATACCTTAGAATCATTATGACTCCTGTTTGTTCCAAAAAAGATAATTAGGCCAAATATTGGAAAATTCCCAAACCGCCCCTTTTTGGAAAAAATGGTAAGGGGGTTAGCTCATCGTTTTTGCCTAAAAATGAACATTTTCAATCCTCTCCATTTTCTCATCGTGATAGTCTAAACATACCTTAGAATCATTATGACTCCTGTTTGTTCCAAAAAAAATAATTAGGGCAAATATTGGAAAATTCCAAAACCGCCCCTTTTTGGAAAAAATGGTAAGGGGGTTAGCTCATCGTTTTTGCCTAAAAATGAACATTTTCAATCCTCTCCATTTTCTCATCGTGATAGTCCCCACATTCTCTTAGAATCATTATGACTCCTGTTTGTTCTCAAAAAGATAATTAGGGCAAATATTGGAAAATTCCAAAACCGCCCCTTTTTGGAAAAAATGGTAAGGGGTTAGCTCATCGTTTTTGCTTAAAAATGAACATTTTCAATCCTTTCTGTTTTCTCTCCATGATAGTCCCAATATGCTCTTAGATTCATTATGGATCAAGTTAATTCCCAAAAAGGATATTGGGGCAAATGTTGGAAAATTCCAAAACTGCCCTTTTTTGGAAAAAATGGCAAGGGGTTAGCTTATCGTTTTAGCCAAAAAATGAATATTTTCAATCATCTCCATTTTCTCTCCATGATAGTCTCAACATGCTCTTAGAATCAGTATGATTCCCGTTTGTTCCAAAAAAGATAATTAGGGCAAATATTGGAAAATTCCCAAACCGCCCCTTTTTGGAAAAAATGGTAAGGGGTTAGCTCATCATTTTTGCCTAAAAATGAACATTTTCAATCCTCTCGATTTTTTCATCGTGATAGACCAAACATGCCTTAGAATCATTATGACTCCCTGCTTGTTCCCAAAAAGGATATTGGGGCAAATATTGGAAAATTCCAAAACCGCTCCTTTTTGGAAAAAATGGTAAGGGGGGGGGGGGGGTTAGCTCATCGTTTTTGCCTAAAAATGAACATTTTCAATCCTCTCCATTTTCTCATCGTGATAGTCCAAACATGCCTTAGAATCATTATGACTCCCTGTTTGTTCCCCAAAAGGATATTGGGGCAAATATTGGAAAAACTCAAAAAACTGCCCTTTTTTGGAAAGAATGGCTCATCGTTTTAGCCCAAAAAAATGCATATTTTCAATCCTCCCAACATGCTCTTAGGATCAGTATGACTCCCGTTTGTTCCAAAAAAGATAATTAGGGCAAATATTGGAAAATTCAAAGACAGCCCCTTTTTGGAAAAAATGGCAAGGTGTTAGCTCATCGTTTTTTGCCACAAAATGAAATTTTTCAATCCTTTCTGTTTTCTCTCCATGATAGTCCCAATATGCTCTTAGATTCATTATGGATCCAGTTTATTCCCAAAAAGGATATTGGGGCAAATGTTGGAAAATTCCAAAAAGTGCCCTTTTTTGGAAAAAATGGCAAGGGGTTAGCTCATCGTTTTAGCCAAAAAAATGCATATTTTCAATCCTCTCCGTTTTCTCATCGTGATAGTCCAAACATGCTCTTAGGATCAGTATGACTCCCTGTTTGTTCCCAAAAAGGATATTGGGGCAAATATTGGAAAAAACTCAAAAACTGCCCTTTTTTGGAAAAAATGGCAAGGGGTTAGCTCATCGTTTTAGCCAAAAAAATGCACACTTTCAATCCTCTCCGTTTTCTCATCGTGATAGTCCCCACATTCTCTTAGAATCAGTATGACTCCCGTTTGTTCTCAAAAAGATAATTAGGGCAAATATTGGAAAATTCCCAAACCGCCCCTTTTTGGAAAAAATGGTAAGGGGTTAGCTCATCGTTTTTGCTTAAAAATGAACATTTTCAATCCTTTCTGTTTTCTCTCCATGATAGTCTCAACATGCTCTTAGAATCAGTATGACTCCCGTTTGTTCCAAAAAAGATAATTAGGGCAAATATTGGAAAATTCCCAAACCGCCCCTTTTTGGAAAAAATGGTAAGGGGTTAGCTCATCATTTTTGCCTAAAAATGAACATTTTCAATCCTCTCGATTTTTTCATCGTGATAGACCAAACATGCCTTAGTATCATTATGACTCCCTGTTTGTTCCCAAAAAGGATATTGGGGCAAATATTGGAAAAACTCCAAAACTGCCCTTTTTTGGAAAAATGGCTCATCGTTTTAGCCAAAAAAAATGCAAATTGTCAATCCTCTCCATTTTCTCATCGTGATAGTCCCAACATGCTCTTAGAATCAGTATGACTCCTGTTTGTTCCAAAAAAGATAATTAGGGCAAATATTGGAAAATTCCAAAACCGCCCCTTTTTGGAAAAAATGGCAAGGTGTTGAACTCATCGTTTTTTGCCAAAAAATGAAATTTTCAATCCTTTCTGTTTTTTCAACATGATAGTCCCAATATGCTCTTAGATTCATTATGGATCCAGTTTGTTCCCAAAAAGGATATTGGGGCAAATGTTGGAAAATTCCAAAAACTGTTTTTTTTTGGAAAAAATGGCAAGGGGTGAGCTCATCGTTTTAGCCAAAAAAATGCATATTTTCAATCCACTCCGTTTTCTCATCGTGATAGTCCCAACATGCTCTTAGAATCAGTATGACTCCCGTTTGTTCCCAAAAAGGATATTGGGGCAAATATTGGAAAATTCGAAGACCGCCCCTTTTTGGAAAAAATGGCAAGGTGTTGGCTCATCGTTTTTTGCCAAAAAATGAAATTTTTCAATCCTTTCTGTTTTCTCTCCATGATAGTCCCAACATGCTCTTAGAATCAGTATGGATCCAGTTTGTTCCCAAAAAGGATATTGGGGCAAATGTTGGAAAATTCCAAAACTGCCCTTTTTTGGAAAAAATGGCAAGGGGTTAGCTTATCGTTTTAGCCAAAAAATGAATATTTTCAATCATCTCCATTTTCTCTCCATGATAGTCTCAACATGATAGTCTCAACATGCTCTTAGAATCAGTATGACTCCTGTTTGTTCCAAAAAAGATAATTAGGGCAAATATTGGAAAATTCCCAAACCGCCCCTTTTTGGAAAAAATGGTAAGGGGGTTAGCTCATCGTTTTTGCCTAAAAATGAACATTTTCAATCCTCTCCATTTTCTCATCGTGATAGTCCAAACATACCTTAGAATCATTATGACTCCTGTTTGTTCCAAAAAAGATAATTAGGGCAAATATTGGAAAATTCCAAAACCGCCCCTTTTTGGAAAAAATGGTAAGGGGGTTAGCTCATCGTTTTTGCCTAAAAATGAACATTTTCAATCCTCTCCATTTTCTCATCGTGATAGTCCAAACATACCTTAGAATCATTATGACTCCTGTTTGTTCCAAAAAAGATAATTAGGGCAAATATTGGAAAATTCCAAAACCGCCCCTTTTTGGAAAAAAATGGTAAGGGGGTTAGCTCATCGTTTTTGCCTAAAAATGAACATTTTCAATCCTCTCCATTTTCTCATCGTGATAGTCCAAACATGCCTTAGAATCATTATGACTCCCTGTTTGTTCCCAAAAAGGATATTGGGGAAAATATTGGAAAAAATCCAAAACTGCCCTTTTTTGGAAAAATGGCTCATCGTTTTAGCCAAAAAAAATGCAAATTGTCAATCCTCTCCATTTTCTCATCGTGATAGTCCCAACATGCTCTTAGAATCAGTATGACTCCCGTTTGTTCCAAAAAAGATAATTAGGGCAAATATTGGAAAATTCCCAAACCGCCCCTTTTTGGAAAAAATGGTAAGGGGTTAGCTCATCATTTTTGCCTAAAAATGAACATTTTCAATCCTCTCGATTTTTTCATCGTGATAGACCAAACATGCCTTAGAATCATTATGACTCCCTGTTTGTTCCCAAAAAGGATATTGGGGCAAATATTGGAAAAACTCCAAAACTGCCCTTTTTTGGAAAAATGGCAAGGGGTTAGCTCATCGTTTTAGCCAAAAAAAATGCAAATTGTCAATCCTCTCCATTTTCTCATCGTGATAGTCCCAACATGCTCTTAGAATCAGTATGACTCCTGTTTGTTCCAAAAAAGATAATTAGGGCAAATATTGGAAAAATCGAAGACCGCCCCTTTTTGGAAAAAATGGCAAGGTGTTAGCTCATTGTTTTTTGCCAAAAAATGAAATTTTTCAATCCTTTCTGTTTTCTCTCCATGATAGTCCCAATATGCTCTTAGATTCATTATGGATCCAGTTTGTTCCCAAAAAGGATATTGGGGCAAATGTTGGAAAATTCCAAAAACTGCCCTTTTTGGGAAAAAATGGCAAGGGGTTAGCTCATCGTTTTAGCCAAAAAAATGCATATTTTCAATTCTCTCCGTTTTCTCATCGTGATAGTCCAAACATGCTCTTAGGATCAGTATGACTCCCTGTTTGTTCCCAAAAAGGATATTGGGGCAAATATTGGAAAATTCCAAAACTGCCCTTTTTTGGAAAAAATGGCAAGGGGTTAGCTTATCGTTTTAGCCAAAAAATGAATATTTTCAATCATCTCCATTTTCTCTTCATGATAGTCTCAACATGATAGTCTCAACATGCTCTTAGAATCAGTATGACTCCCGTTTGTTCCAAAAAAGATAATTAGGGCAAATATTGGAAAATTCCCAAACCGCCCCTTTTTGGAAAAAATGGTAAGGGGTTAGCTCATCATTTTTGCCTAAAAATGAACATTTTCAATCCTCTCGATTTTTTCATCGTGATAGACCAAACATGCCTTAGAATCATTATGACTCCCTGTTTGTTCCCAAAAAGGATATTGGGGCAAATATTGGAAAAACTCCAAAACTGCCCTTTTTTGGAAAAATGGCAAGGGGTTAGCTCATCGTTTTAGCCAAAAAAATGCAAATTGTCAATCCTCTCCATTTTCTCATCGTGATAGTCCCAACATGCTCTTAGAATCAGTATGACTCCTGTTTGTTCCAAAAAAGATAATTAGGGCAAATATTGGAAAAATCGAAGACCGCCCCTTTTTGGAAAAAATGGCAAGGTGTTAGCTCATTGTTTTTTGCCAAAAAATGAAATTTTTCAATCCTTTCTGTTTTCTCTCCATGATAGTCCCAATATGCTCTTAGATTCATTATGGATCCAGTTTGTTCCCAAAAAGGATATTGGGGCAAATGTTGGAAAATTCCAAAAACTGCCCTTTTTTGGAAAAAATGGCAAGGGGTTAGCTCATCGTTTTAGCCAAAAAAATGCATATTTTCAATCCTCTCCGTTTTCTCATCGTGATAGTCCCAACATGCTCTTAGAATCAGTATGATTCCAGTTTGTTCCAAAAAGGATATTAGGGCAAACAGAAGTGGGTCTCAGTGATAGATAATATCACAATTTAACCGAGAAAAAAATGTTCCTGATTACCACGAAATATAGAGAGAAACGGAAAAGCTGTAAAAGAAAATGGATTGATAAAAATCCCCTTTACATCAGTTAAATTATTTGCAGTTGTTCCTCGTCTGTAATTGACATCCTTCCTCATGACAGATATCTCTTCAGATAAGACCAAAATACTAAGAATTATTCACTTTCATTTCAATTCATGTAAACTGTATATCCTTACTCATTTCCGGGATCAGCAGGAGTTGTAGATATTTTACGCCTAATACAACTAGAAAAAATATATTTGTGTTCTAATTATTGACGACATAGTACAGTATTTCCAAAATTTATATTACATCAGTCCATGACCTTTTTTAACATGTTAATATTACAACTATACCTAGATACACTGTACAGGATAAAGATACCATGTTTACATATTGGTTACTGTGCCTGCTATTTTATTTCAAAGCCTAATGATAAAGGTAATCTGAAAGTGCACAAGGAGCCCTTGTATGCATGAGACAAATCTGGACGATATACGGTTTCTTCCAAACCCTCATCAGGATAGACTTTCAACTTTCCTCCACGAAAATATAAAAGATAATTATGCCTCTGATAGTACATGTATTTAAAAAGACAATAACAACAACTAACATTGTCATTTTCCAGGGGGTAATTGTCGTCGGGGAGGGGGGGGGGGGGTAATTTTCATATGACGCGTTTTTACAAACCTGATTTCTAAAATGTTTGCAAATGACGCACGAAAACCAAGGTTTGTCGACAAACCTCCTTTGTGAATTTGGCCCATTAGGTTAAAAATGTATGCATACAATTTGAATTTGTTAGTAAACTTGCTCAAGGAAAATGTTATATCTGATGTATGTATGTCCTTTTTGGCTTTTCATCACTTTTTATTTAATTATAACTTCAAAATATTGGATGTTTGAAATTCTGAATAGTTTTTATTTTCTCTATGACTCACTCCATAGACTCACCTGCCAGGGTATGTAGGTGACTTTGACAAGCTCAAGGCCAAGGGTGCAGAGGTCATCGCATGCGTGGCCGTCAATGACCCTTTTGTAATGGCTGCTTGGGGGAAGGCACATGAAGCTGACGGCAAGGTAACTATTGTAGGAACACTTTTTAAAACAAATCTTTTAAAGGAAATATGCGTAACTATTAACCCCCATGCCATTGTTGCCCAAAAGTCATGAATTTTTTAATTTTCCCCATATGCCCCTGTAATGAACAAACAGGGGTTGTGATCAGCCTCGTGATATTTAGCTCCTTTTAATTTTGAGCAAAAGAGAAAAAGAAAGAAAATATCACAAACAAAAATTTCATTTTTGTTCACAAAACTACTGAACTTTGGCCAGAAAATTGTGATTTTTCATATTTTGCCAAATTTGCCAAATGTCCCTAATGACATTTTGGTAACCCCAATTATCTCTACTTATTGTGTGAACACATTTTAAGAATACATGAACAAATCGTGAAAGATAAACCTGGAAATCTGCATGTGAATGTAAAGTAGGCTCTACTGTATATCTGCAACATTATTGTTTGAGGAGGCGTAATGCTCAGTGGTAGAGCAGTGAACTTGTAACCAGGATGTCCAGGGTTTAAAACCAAGTCGATGCACTATTGTCTTTGGCAATGCATTAATTCTCACTGCCAAGTTCCTCAGAAAAGACTTGAAGCTGTTGGTCCCTTGCTTGCTTACCCAAAGCATACACATGCTTTCTTAGCTTTCGGGTAAAACAAGTATTATTTATTAACATCCAAGTTTTTTATATAGTTATATATTTATGTGTGTGACATTAATTGATCTTTTGTTTTTATCCTCTAGGTCAGAATGCTAGCTGATCTACATGGGGAGTTTACAAAGGTAAACATTATATAACTCATTATTCTTCTGATTCCATTTTGATCATGGATGAGAATAATTTCCATCCATCCTCTTATATAACATTCTCTCATTGTGAAAGCCTGAGCTGGTCCCATGTTTATTTTCCATTCCAAGGATAGTGTCATAATAATCACTTGTTAGCTATAAAGTGGTCAAAAGCCTGAAACAATATGCCTCGCGGTGTATTCAAATGATATTTCTGAGCGATGCTGTGAACAGACACTTTATCTTAAAGCATTGTACTTCATCCTCATTCAATAAAATCTGGATAAGAGGGTCATTTATTTTCCCACAAGCTATATAATTGTATTGATTATGTACTGTACCGCAAATCTCAGATCATCGACCATCAAGTGTCCTCTTACAACGTCACCAGGCTCCCAATGGTTTTGAAGTTTTTTGTGTACCGGTAAAAGAACTTGATAATGGTAGATTGGCTTTAAAACAGCATTCTTGTATAACTGATCTGAACGGAAGTCGGCAACCACATGGATGAAATAACATGAAGATTTGAATTGTAATGTATAAGTAGTGGTCAATTCCTACCGTAACAGTTTCCAGAGAATTTTCAAATTTGTAGATATTTAAATAAAAATCTACAGCTTTCACAAGTTGGGTTTCCTATGGGTCACCATTAAATTAAATATTTCATAAATGCATTCATGATGAATGGTTGATAAGAAATCCAAATGTTGTGATATGTCATATTATTTGTTATTTTCAATGTTTGGATTTGACCGAGTTTTTTTATTTGATTGTACTGTTCATTGATTATGTACTTTCTGTCACTTCCCATTAAATTTTGTATTTCAACTCTACCATACAGGCGGTTGATATGGTCCTTGATGCTACTCCATTCCTTGGAAACAAACGATCAAAGAGGTAAGTCACAGGGGGTTATAAAGGGGTAGCTGGTTCTAATATAAGGACCCCCCCCCCCCCCCCCAATAAAAAAAAAATTAAAAAAAAGGAAGAGAAATGTATGTCCGACGTGTTCGAGGTCCTCTCCCATCTGCTCTGTTCTAAAAAAAAACAGAAATTTTCCATTTTCTTAGTTGTAGTACTTTTTCATACGGGGGTGGAGGTGAAATTTGTATTATAATAATGAGCAGCATGGCCATACAGGAAGCCAAGCATCATTTTTTTTGTCCTTCTCCATATTAGGACAAATGTCTAATCCGAGGGTTTCACTAACTTCAGCTAACGTGATCTGACCGATCAGTTCTAAGGGATACTGACATGTTTTACAATGAAAAAAAAAAGACAAATTTTTGAATGTGCATGTTATTAAAGATACTATGTCCCTTTTGCAGCCAACATCAAATTATGAATATGTAATGTATGTCCTATCTGTGAAATTTAAACGTTAGCAGTGTCCTAATATTATTATGCAAGGAAACCTGTTTACTTGCTAGACTTCACTGTCAGACACTATTGAGTGACTGACTGGCGTTTTTTGTCTTCTTTGGTAATAACATACATAAAGGGTACATGAGCATTTGTCTACATCAATAACCCACTTCTTGTAATGGCTAAAATTAAACTGATTGAATCTTTGTGCAGCATAAAACATACGACCATTCGGGAAGTTCTAAATTAGTATTATCTTTCAAATGCGGTTGGAATTTAACCTTTTAATTTTTTTGGCCTGCAAATGGGACATTGTACCTTTAAAGTTGTTGTTTGATCACAGCCTATTTAATCTATTTTTCATTTTTTTTGCAGATATTCCCTTGTAATCAAGGACGGAAATGTGGTAGCAGTCAATGAAGAACCAGATGGAACCGGGTTGACCTGCAGTTTGGCCGACAATGTTCTCGGCCAACTGTGACAGATGAAAACCAGATCAGTCCATTCTAAAATGTAGAGTACCGTAGGTCAGGTTTAGTCCACAGATTAATGGAGCACCTAGTAATGAATCTATCCCCCCAATGTTATTTAGGGTAAGCGTATGAATATTCCCTCTCTTTGAAAGCACCCCCCTAAGTCCGGTGTGTAAAGTCAATACAACAGATTTTGGGAACATGAAAATGTTCCCAGAGTGGGGGGGCGGGAATCGATAATCGAGTCATTAATCTCTAGTTGCCATAAATAATATGTAGCTTTACCATAAACAATCCCAACAAATTAACGTTTTTATGCCTGAACTCTCTGCAAGACTTTTAGAATAAGCTTTATACGCACAAAGTTTTAGTAGACATATACTAATAATATTGTAGGATTTTGTATAAGATCAGCGAAATAAAAACAACTGCTGAATGTAATAGTTTGATTTGATGAACCAAAGTAGCTGTGACTAAAGAATGTTAATGACATTAATCATGCATAATTTAATTCATAGAGTATTACTATGAATAAATTAAATTGTCAGCTGATAAATGTGAAGTTTCACTAATTTTTAATTTGTTGAATTTTCACTCTCTAGAAAGGACTCCTGCCTCATAAAAAGAAATGCAGTGTATACAAAAAATAAAGGTAATATAAATTCAGAGGGTTAATATCCTGAAGCTTATATATAAAGACTGGTAGATGTATATTGCCACTGAATGTTGACAAGTTAACTGACGGTTGCCCTTGCTCTCAACTTTGGGCCGTAGTGGGAAACTTTCCCTACAAGCTCTCAGTGACCAATTTTAGCTATTGGCCAAATCTAAATAACTATTATTAAATGGCAAATAACACTACTGGTATTTATTTGGTACCAGGAAAAGTTTTCATTTTTGCATCCATTAATGGAAATTGACCTGTCATATTCAATAAATTTATCCTTAGAATATTAATGTTCTGAATTTGGACTACCTTTTTGATACACACAGAGAATCAGGGTCCACATGAATTATTAAAACAGAGTTTTCATGAAATGTCTTTTGCATGCCATTCTTAAAACGATGCTCTGAAAATTCATTACTGGCCTTGATTAGGATTTAGTCAGGTGGCTTAGCGTCAAAGTCAAATATATCATTACTTGCCGGATAAAAGCGTGATTTGTGGTACAGAGCTTTCTTAGGACCTATTAAACGATACAAGGCTAGGAGCCCTCGGCAAAAATATTTGGAGCCCCCAAATAATTGTATATCATATAAAGGTTGTTGTACAAATGCCAATTTTGGTAAAAGGCTTCCTTAGGACCTACTGACCAATATTAGGGTAGAATATCATATAAAGGTGTGGGGGTGGGTAGGGGCTGGTAGTCGCATTGTAGCCCACAAATGATTTACAAGGTAATATAACATTAAGAGTGATTAGGGGTGGGGCGTTGTGTCGGAGCCCCACGTTATATATAATGTAAGATCACATTGGTTTGTGGTCTTCGAGGCGACGCCCCCGCTCTTATATGACATTCTTGCTGGGGGGCTCCTACCCTAATATCGTTCAGTAGGTCCTAAGGAAGCCCTGTACCAAAAATGGCATTTGTACAACAACAAATCAATGTTATAGAATTATTTGGGGGCTCCAAAAAGCCCTGTACCAAAAATGGTGGTATTATCTGGCAAGTAACGGTAATTTCAATAAGCCACCCGACTAATGGTGAATATACAATTCAACAAGATGCATAGTACCCCACACATTTATTTCCTCAGAAATTAATAAAATACACAAACTCTGTTCATCATAATTTTGATATATTTCCTGGGAAAATAATAGTGGCACAAACGTGAAACTGTAACATTGATACATGCATAGGCTCAGTTTTATTCAAACACTGATCATCAACATTATGGCTTTTAGTATATTATGTACATTTCATGCTTGGTCTTTTGTTTATGCCACAAATCAAAACAAAATCAAAAAGTAAGCAAGAAGCTCATCTACTTCTTGCAACAATGTTTTGATTACCTGCCTCTATATCGGGCACCTACAATGTTGACATCGGTTCACAGTAATCCTAGTTCCACAAAAAAATGGTTACCGCATGTAAATCCCAAATGCAATGATACACATCTTTCCAAGTACTGATTTATACTGCATCACACTAGGTATCCTTAAATGCTTGTGTGGACAAGTGTGATGTCAAAAATATGTTTGTTTAACCATAAAAAATAGTACTCTTATTTTCACCACACAAAGCCATATAACCCGATTCCATTATTAATGAAGATGACTCAATATTTTCTTCGAATTTTATGACTAGTCAAGGTAAAATTTTAGTCAAATGGTTTCTAACCGTTAATGTTGGGTCAAGGTTAGCAAGAAATATATGTAAATACCTCTAAAAAAAATTGTATCCTTTTTACATTTCACAGCCCTCCGGGAAAAAATATCAAAAAATGGCAGTTGTTAACTTAACCATTCATCCTTGATTATTTACCACCTGCAAAACGCAATGTTTAATCACATATATACAAAATTAAGATCATTTCAGATGCCAGCCTGCTATTTTTACATGATTTTTTTTCTTCTTAGCATCATATGTGAAATGAAGCGATCTCGTACATGGTTTAGAAAGAAAAGGAGGAAATCATTATTTTGATTCATCCTACAAATTTCTTACTGGCAGTTTGTAGGCCGTTCTCCAGAGCATTTTCACTATCAAATATTGTCCATACACTGTTGTACAAATTTTGGTAAGACGCAGCGTTTTTCAACCTTGTTAGTTGCGGCACCCTTTTGAGAAACAACAAGTTTTGCGTCACCCTAATCCCAATTTCATGTCGGAAGAATCCTTTCCCATCACTCGATACACATCTAATGCCATGTAAACAAAACACACTTGCTACCTGAATGCGACGATATTCTAAATGTCACGTCTCCATAAATACCAGGTAGGGGTATCTCTTCTTTTCACGAAATTGATTTAATTTCATCGCGGCACCCCGTCTTAAAAACACTGGTGAGGGATGCTTCCACAACTCAATATGCCCACATCAGGTACAAAGTGGGCAAGAAATCTTTTTCTTTCTTTTTTAATTAAAAAAATACCACGTTCGACATTTCAATTAATTGATCCCACAACTATTCCAATATCAGAGTATCCTCTACTAAATTCCAAGCAGGAAGTGGAAAGCAAAGGTCGCATCACTCCTATCCCATCCTGTGCAAAAATACATGTATAACCTAACCTAAAAATGATATCAAGAATTCCATTTTGCTCTTTGAATTTCCTTGTGCACTACCTAATAATTCTCATTAAAGATTCTTACAGATAACATATAATGCACTGTTTAACAATGATTGCACTAAAAGAAAATTATATCATAAATGAACAAAAAATATATCAATTGAGTTTTTCCTGCGCTACTGAAATGTGTAATTTCAATACATTCTTAATATTCCAAGAAAATGAAATTTATACCAAAAAAAAGTAAAGGAAGAAAAGGAAACCTAACTTTCACATTCTATGCCTATATTAAAGCAGATGAGTGCACATCTAGATTTTTCTTGTGAGTATAGCGCACAGTCCTATTCTTGGCTCATGAACACTGAAAGATTTTGGTCTGGTACATGTATTGTAGTACTGGATTGATATCACGACTGTACACATTCTTTAGCAGATGACGAGAATCAGCACCAAATCATTCCTGCCATAACATTTGTCAAAACGTGCAAAGTAAATAGCAAGCAATCCTTCACTTCCAATTAAGAAGTTGTCTTCTGGACTTGAAACTTTCATTATTCCATTTTGGCCTACTACCATCATCACACACTACCATGCATACGGTATGTAAAAGTACCTACTGTAATCACCAAGTCAGTGTTTAGGTCTCTCCTGCACAGCCAACTGAACAGAAGTTTCTGGAATGAAACCAGGCAGTCATATCCTTGGAAAAAATACCCAAGAAGATTTTTCCTGCTTTGTCTCACATCATTCATCCTCCAATTTTGTGCTAATTGTCTTCAGCTTGAAATTATATATTCAAAACGGGTAGCTCCTTTACCTCATTGACGTTCTCAATTCTAATGCTTATGTCGTTCACCACCAGATGCTAATCACGAGATCAACAAAGTGAGATACATCTTTGAAATCATGACAATCAAAGAGCAGATGCTCAATATTCTAAAGCAAAACTATATAATACATCCCCTTAAGAACTACAAACTACAAGTCAACGACACATTTATAATTATTATTCTATTTCTAACAAAGTATTTCAGAAAAGGTTTGCAGCTCATGTGCTAATCTCATTACAGACGGTAGGCATGAAAGCAGATTGGCTACACGGTATGCTTCAAACACCATTACAACAATCACAAAAGATTAACAGTTCTTATCAAAAAGGGAAACAATTACGAAGTATATGAAAGGGTGTCCACAAACCAGGGATATACAACCATTCACTGTTCACATGTCAAAAATAAAGAGAAAAACACTGCGATTACAACCTCATGTCAAAACACCATTCAAGAATTTGTTAGACATGATGGATACTGGTAGCTCACAGGAATAATACATTTACACTATAACCTTTGACATCATTTTATACAAGTGGTGAACCTGTCGGCTTAATTCAAGGCTCTGGATAAATCATTCCAAATAAATGTGTTTTATGAGAGCCTTCCAAAAGGTTCTCCCAATCATTAAAGGAAAAAAAAACAAGGAAATTTGTTGATTTGTAAATACAACAATAATAACACTGAAGGATAGGGAATTCAGCTTACTTCAATACTTGGACAATAAATTCAATTTTAAAACAAGAATATGTTCTTGGGAGTAGTAACGTCATTTCAATTAAGTAATGACAGTCACACAATAACTTTCTTTTCAAGATAGTTTTACATTCATACAAGACAAACATATTTGTACAATACAATTTTTTTTTCTCAAAGATAAACTCTTTTGCATGGAAGATTTGCGCCACTAGAGATTTTGTCTGGTTTAAAATCTTTCAAAATACAGTACACAAGAAATCCACACTGATATATATATATATTTTTATATTCATATTTATAATACACAATATAGTAAGTATTAGAGCTAGTTTATTGGCTTGTACAAAAGAGATGTCACATATTTCTTTCGATAGCGATGTGTCGCACTAAGCACCATTACTCCATCCTGCAAGGCAAGGTAAAAAGAAAGAAAGAGGGATACACTTCATGATTACGCTTATTTAAATGAGCATTTCTCAGGTAATATTCAGAAGAAAAGAAACTGCTGTTTTAGAATATCCACATTATTACTGATCTTCACCTATTCCACATTCATGATGAATTATGTCCAACTGTTGTTGATGGCATATTTTTGTTAAGCTCTTTGAAAAGGAACAACATTAGTTTGTTACAAAATACATTATCGTAATGAAAATGAAAACAAGGATTTTTTTTAAAGACTTACTTTTATTGACAAGGCATACAGGTGATTCAACATAACATGGTTTGGTTCAGGCAACAGCGCTGGCTCATACTGAAAAACAACAAATCAAGATCATATTAAAGATACTATGTCTCTTTTGCAGCCAACATCTGTGAAATTTAAACGTTAGCAATGTCCTAGTATTCAAATTATGCAAGGAAACCCATTTACCTTCTAGACTTCATTGTCAGACACTATTGAGTGACTGACTGACTGACATCTTTTTTTCTTTGTAATAACATACATAAAATGAGCTGTAACGGGTACATGAGCATTTGTCTACATCAAGCTACATCAGGTTGACAAAATAATACAGGGTGAAGGAATATCTGGTAACCCCAATGTTTATAGTAGCTCTTTTTAGTTTCTGAGCTTCACCCCTAAAGTGCCCCAATGGTAAATATTTCAACAGGAAGAGAAACTGTCAGCTTTCAAGTCAAGATTAATAATAAAAAGCCTCTCCAAAATATGGACTATAGACATGAACACAATATAACAATGTGGAGGTTTGCATTCTAGGATCAGGGGACTGAAATGGAATTCGTTTTACAGTGGGTCTGAAGGGAAGCCAGACTAAACAGCACAAAGCTCACAAAAATGTGACTTTCTCTCACAGCAACTGTATATAATTTTGCCCACAAAAACCACAGCAAATTAGTCCGTTTCACAGCAGTTATATTAATAAGTCATCAATCAATAGGATTATTATTCCCTAAAAAAACAAATGGCTATTGAATTCATAAATTCTGCACATGACAACATCTATTTTCCCTCAATCCATCATATCCAATAATCCATATTTTGTACTCTCATTTAGGAGAGCTAATTCAGTCATGTTGCTCGCAGTCTTTTTCCTAAACCTGAAAAGCAGTAAATACATTTTCTGTAAATTTCTATAATGTGTCATGTGCCAGGCAGAAAGGCATTAGCCGAGGACTTGGTAATACACTGAATTTGTATCAGTAATACTCCAGTAAGTGCCTTCTGCCAGGAACACGATGAAGATGACCGGGTACCTACCTGGGGTCCGATGTCCTTGTTGAGTATGACTTGGAGGAGCTGAGGGGGCAGGATGGGAGGACCGGTGGTACGTTGCTGTAGTTCTTGGCTAGGGATATCCTGATTGTAGTCCCCTGGAGGTGAACCCGTCATGTCCACGCCTGTGAGGGAGGGTTAAAGCAACGGACAGAATGTGAACGAGAAGTCTCATCAGATATTGTATGGATTCGTTGAATGTACTGAACCAACAGACTCTCATTGAGAAGTGTGGTGAACCGATCAAGTGGTTCTCTGTTTCTTGGAATAGATAATTATATATAATATAATTTTAAAAACTATGGCCCCCAATTAGGACATATATTAGTCAAATGCTCTAGTCTAACCACCCCTCGTCTCACACCCACACTCAGCATAAAACTCCCTTCCAGTGCATATTTAAAGTCAGTTTGAAAGTTCTGAAAGAGATTAATGGGAAAGTTCTGGAAGAGGTAAATGGGAAAGTTCTGGAAGAGATAAATGGGAAAGTTCTGGAAGAGATAAATGGGAACACATTCAATTGGATCCCATACGATTGTTTCATCATCCCAAGACATCATCTGATGGCCCTTGTTCCTCTCAACAAATTAACATATTCAATACTTGCCTTTCTCCCTCTCTGAATCTATGGCGAGAGCCTCAAATACTTCAAAGTCAGACTTGGAGACACTGATGAAGTTGTTGACAGTACCGAAGGTGTTGCTCTGCAGAGGCTGTTACAATTGAAGAAACAAATAACAAAACATATCATATCAGTGGGGCCTGATCAAATTACTTTATTGGACTACTTTGAACAAGAACATAACGAATAAGAACTGTGCAGCACAGACCTTCACAATGCCTAATATGACAATAAGCAGATACATATCACAAGATTCTTCGAATGACATGATATCATAACTTGCACGACAGTATGACGCTTTTCACACATGTAATTCTGGAAATCATTGAGCAAATGTCAGAGAAATTTGCCCCAAGCTAAACACTTTTCTACAAACATTCATAAATATTGTGCAGATAAATGTCATGCCAGATCATTGATAATGAACTGAATGATGAAAAGCGTTTTCTATATAAAAGGGTATAAGATTGAGAGGAAAATACCAAAGGATGCACAGTCGTAATATTTGGAGTTATTATAGGTTTAGAGTCTTTTAGACTAAACCTCTATTTTGAATTCAAGTATCATGTTCGGAGCCAGAAGGGTTTTAACTCATATTCTTTAGCACAGAGTTAACGCCCTTGTGGCTCTGAACAGATGATATGTAAGTTGACAGGTCAAAGTAAAATAACAAAAAAAGGAGATTTTTTTTAATTTTGAGTATGTCTAATTAGCATAAAACAGTGAAAGCTATACAAGGCATTCAAAGAGTGTACAAAATTATGAGATGTAAACACGGCCACTACACACACTATTTCTTTGGATTAGCATGGCGATAGCAAGTTACATCTTGCCCTGTGCAGTTAGCGTGATAAATGTGACTAGTGAGACATGAGCTAGTACACAATAAACTCAACAGCATAAAGCCCCATTTAGACATGACGCTAAAAAACGCTTCACAAAATAAGTAGCGTGGCAAAACTTTTGCATGTAATAAGTGGCAGGAGGTAGTTATAATTTTATTCTATTTTTTATTTTTTTTATTATTTATTTATTTATTTATTTTATTTATTTATTTTTTTTTTTTTTTGGGGGGGGGGACATTGCGATTCACAATGGCCCTGGGCGTACTAACTGATTTGTGTATCCGATTTACAACAATGAAAAGTGCATGTGCTTGATTGTCTTGTTCAATTGTGCATTAGCGGTTCTTGGGAAGCGCTTTTCATACCGCCTCATGTCTAAGCAGGCTTCAACAACACTCGAGACAGCGGAACAACATCGCCAACTTACTTCGTCCGATTCGGGTGAGGTTCGCATCTCCAGAAACGAAGAAGAGTGCGTGAGAATCATAAAAAGCAAGATCCTTGTGAAGGAAAATGCACTGAATGCTTGCTAGTGGGGGGTGTGTGGAATGTTGAGTTAAATTGCAGTGATCTATTTCCCCCTTCCAATCTGAAATACCAATCTTTATAGTTTCTCTATGTGCAACCAGTTGGAGTGAACCGTTGTTAGTATTCAATGAACCATATTCAAAATAGTGTCTCAAATGGGCTCTCTCTTAATCTTTTACTAGTATGTAACGTTTTTCCATTACTGTAACAAATATTTACCACACTATCAGATTGTGCACAAAAATAGACATAACAAAAAAAGAGAAAAGATTATCATATTACATACATCCACGATGAGTTTGAATATGAGTGATACACCTGCAAAATAATAAGACAAGTATCAAGTTCAGCCCAACTAAAAAAATAAACAGCTTCAAATACAGTGTATAAGAGAGGTTGCATCAATGACATAGCCAGGGGCGACAGAAAACTGAAGTAGTCTGCAGGCACAAACGTTTGTCGGTCATAACAAGCACCACAGGATATAAACTGTAAAGCCTTGTTCAGACGTTGGTTTTTATATGATGAAGTAAAGTGTTATACTCTTTACAGAGCTAAGTGAAAACGTGCAAGACCCTTTTTGCGAACACTTGCCATTCAGTTACATGTTAAATGAAATGAACATGGCGTTTTTTGTAATAGGTTACAACTTTATATCTTAACGAGTCTTCAGACTGCATGTGGACTGCATTCCATACATTTTATATTGTAGGTGTTCCTGCCTTATTTTTGAGACGGCCAAGTTCGGCTTGTTTCAAGAATTTTGTTGAAAAGTCGAGGTAAGAGTCGAAATGGTTTCTGTGCCTGCAGACTAAGCTGGAAGCATGATAGCAACAGTGCCCCTTGACCAGTGACTGTGTATGACCTTGACCAATGTGTCTGTAGCTGGCTTACCTGGCGTGGATTGTGGATCCACTGTCCATCCACATAGAACTTGTACTCATGCTGACCCTCAGGAAGATTAACAATGGCTGTGAAATCACCCTGACTGCAATGGAAAAGAGATGACGGTCAGATTAGTTCAGAATGCTCAAAATTGTTAAAACACATTATTAGAAGCAAAAAGCCATCCGATCGATCCTAGATCTTGCACATCACTACAAAGGTAACAAATCCAGAAGATAACATTAATCTTGAAACATTTGTAAGTTGGGAGGATTATTTACATTGCTTGTGAAATGACAATTGAATTAAAGATTATTTCACATTGTATAAGAGTGAGAGAGAGCACGAAAGAACAAGAGAGAGAGTGTCGAAGAAGGAAGGGAAACGGTAATAGCTACGGTTTGAAAAGACATGTACCTGTTGAATTGTAAAACATATATTTTTAAACAATACAGTAAGTTTTATGATTCTAATGGGGAAAAGATATAACGCATATTCCAAAATGCATAAAAACATGACAAAAATTATAATAACATCTTCTATTTCTTCCATACAGGAACAGTGTTTTTAATTTAATTACAAACTGCAAGGTAGTGATTGTTTACCATACACTTTATAAAACAAACCCACATAAATACTTCAAACCTGGATATTTCTCATCTCAATTCATTCATTTTCCCCCCTTAAATCTTCAACATGGCCAACAGGGTTAGCTTTATCACAGATTAGTCAGCCATCCTTGACACTCATTAGTAACAATATACCACAGCCGAACGTGCACGAGCTGTGGCTGCAAGAGTTTGGATGAAACTTTGACCTTTGGTGAATGAAGGGTAGATAATCATAAACGAGAAAATGATCTGCTCTACAGATTACGTCCAGACTAGGCCCGTCTTCATCAGCTCGAGTTTGCCAAATAGCCCGCTATTTCTGATCCGGGAAATTAGCCCAAGTTACAAATCGCGTCCTCATCAGCTCGAAACTTAAGCTCAAGATATTTTGCTCAGTGTTAGCACATAGTGCGAGTTTTGGGGCTGGTGAAGACGGACCAACCAATTTTGAAAAATAGCCCAAGATATCTTGGGAAGATTTCTTGAGCAAATAGCCCCTTCACCTGCCAAATAGCTTGCTATTTCGTGATCAGGCTAATTTCCAGAATCAGAAACAGCGGGCCATTCGGCAAACTCGAGCTAATGAAGACAGGCCTACTGAGACGAATAGAGGTCCTTTGTTTGAACTAGACGTTTGCTTCGTCAGGTCATGTTTACATTTCAAATATGAACTGTTTAGATAAAGCTCTTAATTTCATCATACACAGGGGATGCCTGTATGCATGCTGGCTGGATGTGTACCAACTAACTAGCACATCTTCTTGGCTTCTCGCACTACTCATAGATAGATAGATTAGGATAACTATGTAGGCCTATCGTAACATTTGCTAGCAGTCATGTAGCGAGCGGAACAAAAATCTTATGAAACAAGCTATGTTGACTGAAAAAGGAGACCCTGTACCCTTGCTTCTTCTTGCATTGCTCTACCCTTGGATCAATAATATTGGCATTTATGTCCATTCACCCCCCCCCCCCCCTAAAAAAAAACGCAATCTACCTGGTCCTTTTAGAACTCATCCTTATTACAGTTTCACATATCTCATCCAGGCATAAATGGATATTACTTGAAATGCTTGAGCACTGCTACTGGCCACTTTGCTCTATGCCAATAGCAATATTATGGGAGTTAAGGAACATCACCACATTGTACTTCTTATCATTTCTGTTTTAAAATGCAACATTTTGATATGTTTAATTTGCCAACTCACCTCTTGATCATTGGAATCTTGGTGTTCCAATTGTTGAATGATCCTGCAACAGCCACAGACTTGCCGCCCCCTTCCCAACGAAACACCACAGGCAGCGCACTGGGGTCCACATAGGGCTGCTCCAACAGGGTCGCTGTCCGAGGCCGGCCATCGGGACCATCATCACGCATCAATTCCTGGAAAAGTTAGCAGATTTCAAAAATGTATGAGATGTACAAGTCTACTTGGTTCTATCTGCCCTAGTAACATGCATAAACTGTTCAAGTTCCATTGATAATAAAATTGCCTTCAAGTTGAAAAGCAGCCCACATAGCACTACCATCCAAAATTTGGGCAGGTGAATCTCAAATCACAACTGTTCAGAGATCACAGAGGCAAAGTCCACATCGGATAAGTCATGCGATGCCTTCTTTTCTACCCTTTTATACGCAAAACCGTATGGGAGGAGCTGGCCGTACGACTGCGCGACGTCGGCTTCACCCATAGATCTTGGGCCCAGATCAACAATAAGTTCAAGGATTTAAAACGCCACTATAAACAGATTAAGGATGAAGAGAATAAATTGCTAGCTGGCGGCCTGCCTGATCTGGAAAATTTCCCCATCATTGGGCTGTGAACGATATTGTGAAAAGAAGGCCTGCAATAGAGCCACCTGCAGGGCAGGTTGGGAGAAAGCAGCCAAGACCAGGTCCAAGCAAAAAAATGACAACGAAGGTGAAGACGAAGGCCCGGATGGAAAGCTTTACGTAATCGTTATTAGATAGTCAGGATTTACCAAATGGACGGTAAGGTTTAGGGTAAATAACACTCGGCCGGGGTTAGAAATGTTGCAAAACGATTCTTGTAAAGATTAAGATAACATTTATAATAGCACTGAAACTAACAGCAGTATTTTCAACTGCAATTTCCTAGGATACATGTTAATTCATTTAATCTGAATGGTTTAGGAATATGTTTGTTTACAATCCAAAATTGAAAATGAAAATTACATTTTGCGCGGTTTAGATGCAAAAGCTGAGTTGAGGTCGACTGGTGCGGGCGCCACCACTTTCCGAAGTTTAGGACAAGTATAAGAATGGGTCGGTGGAAGATCATGATTAATTTCATTGTGGCAAGTTGATCCTAGTAAAAGCGTATAGACAACTAATGGTGCAAGTCACATATTTATGGAATGTTTATTTCTGCAGGGAAAAACTTACGCTGACTAGGGAGCCACGTCTGAACATAGCTAGAGACAAGGTCTTTCAGCTCAACAAAAAATTCCCTGATTATAACAAGATATCTAACTCTACATGCTTCTGTAGTAGTCACAGCTTGAGTGGTACAATACGAGTGAAGGAAGAGGTTTGAAATGTTACAGACCCCTTTGATAAACACCTGAAAACATGTCTCTTTTTTTGCTTGATATTTAGTCTTATCTCACCTTTGTTTAAGTCTGATATTTGCTCAAGGGCAGGAATGGATAGTATGAAGAATATTTGATATTTCCACAGCTATCCAATACCATGTTTTTGACCTTTTAAGAAATCAACTACCATCGGGTAACATTTATAAACAAGGATTTTCAGAATGATTACAATTGCCCTAAAATATATTTGAAATTATGTCAAATGTAGTTTACCGGAAATGTTAATGAAGGCTAGGAAGATCAGCATGGTGTTCAATTAGTATACAAATAGTGAATGGCCATGAGTGCAATGCATTCACATAAAGCAAGGCAAAGCATCAACATCATACAAAGTCTATACGAGCACATGTTACACCATTGAAATCATGACATATTTGCTTGATCAAAATTGACATCTCATTCCTACCTTTCCATATCTTACATTTCAATAAAATGTCATAATATTTTTCTGTTTCTAGAGCATGGACATGAACATATACAAACTTGTATGTATTTGGGCGAGGGTAAATAATAAGCATACATTCTGCAACGTCCCTGCCTCATATTAACTACAGGCATGCCATAAAACTGATAAGCCAGAGGTTGTTTATGACTGAACATAAATTTTGAGCATATATTCTTCTGACTTCTTCGTGACTGACAACTTGGTAGATAGCCAAGTTTTACACCATGCCCATCTGCCCTTTTATATTTCTAAATCATGCAATTTCAAATTCATCCACTACAAATATATATAGCACACAACTCTTTCTCTCTCTCTCTCTCTCTCTCTCTCTCTCAAACACTGATAAAGATAACATGAAATACCCAGGCTATAGTCAATAAAAATAATTAATGAACTCGTCATTCCTGGTACCTCTTGGTTTTCAATCAAAAAGCCATTTCCCTTTTCATTTTTCTTGAAAAATAAAATGACCACAATTTCTACTTGGCTGCATGGATGATTTTTGAAAGAGGTGCATTCTACAGCTCATCTTGTGTTCTGGTATTATGGTATTGCATTTTGAGAGAAAAACAAAAATACCCAGAATCAATATTTGAATGTTTAACACACAGTAGGTGGGATGTTTTGATCAGCTAATGGGTTTCAAAACGGATGGGGGTAAGGGCTGCATATGCCCTCGGCACCACAAAAAAAAAATGGAAAAAAAAAAATCAGCCAGCGACTTATTAAGTCCCATACTGTTGCTCAAACTGCCCGACACACAGTGTTGTGATTTGATTACATACAATATACAGGAATACATTTTGGTGCTTGTTCCTGGAGGGGGCCCCGGAGAGAGAGGGAGAGGGATCAATATAAAGCAGAGTAAGGTTACCAGACAGACTCACCCTGAATCTACCGGCCTGAAGATCAATACTGTCATCTAGAGAAGCCTGCTGGATGATGGGTATCTTGCCCGTCTTGAAGTCAAAGGATGATGACATAGACTCCTTGGTCGGAGACAGAGACGAGCCGTCCTTGCCATCCCGCTTGGCTGCTGTGTTACCCATTTTGGTATTATTTATTCAGCCTGGTAGAGAAACGAAAAAGAGACAAAATTCAGTATGAATGAAATCTCCTGACCAGGGGGGTGTTTCGGAAAGATCCTATACGACACTGCCAGGTATAAGTGTTCCAAATTGGAAGAAACAGTACTCATTTTATCCATTTTCAAACCATGCTTGTGTATCAAATTAAATTTAAGCTTGTTGCTTACAAGCACACACATGCTTTCTTAGCAGTAAGGTGAAACAAACACACAAATAAAAGGTAAGCACACAAATCAAAGACCTAAAAAGCCTAAGAGGTAATATACATGTAACTGATATAAATTAAATACACATGTAACAAAAGATCAATTTCAAAATTGAATCCGACAGTCATAAAACAGAATGCGAGCGCACATCAAAACTTGACTAACACATTATGTGCCAGCAAACTAGGCAATACACTTAAACAGGAAATTTTGAAGTGGAAAATAGATAGGGACATCATTAAGTCCATGCCTAAATGCCGCTCTTGGGAGCACTTAGGTGAGGGCTCTAACAGGGGGTGCAGTGGGTAGGTCTGTCTGTCTGACATCATAAACAGCAGCTGCTATGAGCTACAATGATCCCTGGCCTGATCTTCATCAAATTCAGATACCAAGTCAATACCATTACCAACAACCAGATTTTATAGTTATATGTTGACTGATGATACATGTACATGCCAACTCTAGTTCTCTTACTTGCTATGAAATTATAAGAAGGATGGAAATATTCAATTCCAGTATATAAAACTAATAAAATTACTAAAATGAGGTGAGGAAGAGTGTCAGTGGAGTTTATCCAGAGACACACCATTTTTTTCACTATTATAAATGGAAAATGTTATGCCTTTGATTAAGAATACTGATTCAAGATCCTTTTGGGGCCTTGCAATCTTCTTTATTTATGAGGACTAAGGTAATTTTATTACCAATTTACAGTATCATTTGAAAGTCATCATGAATTCATCACAATAATTTTCTTCACATAGATTCCTTGAAATACACATAATGGGCTTGGCTATGATTGTGTATTATGAATACTTGGGCCTCAGAGTTTGCTAGGTTGATCACAAACATTCAAATTCACTTGTTGATTCAATATGAGGTTTCTCTTATTATTTGATCATAGATTTATACAGTGTGAGTCAAAAAATAAATTACACCTAGAAAATCGCTAATTATTAAAAAAATCATTTATGAACGGTAAATTATTAGACATTGTTTAAGAGAGTGCAAAAATCAACTTGCGCCAAAGTAATAAATGTGATGTTTGAATAAAACAATTGAGATTTGGGTATTAATTTGGTCTTTGCAGATCCAAATAACATCCCTAACAAAATTAAAATCATGCATGATGCCACACATATCAAATATTGAATATCAACAAACATTTGTGCGCGCGTGTGTGTGTGTGTGTGTGTGTGACTTTGCCTTTGCAGAAAGCATATGCAATGCATTTCATTTAATACATTTAATACATTCAATTCATTCTCTCACTCCGCTAATCCAACATAATTATTGTAGGCATCACTTTGGCGCAAGTCGATTTTTGCACTCTCGCAAACAATGCCTCCTGTTCATCCAAGCATGAACACATACCACACAAAAATGATACCAAATGATTTGGGATAAAACACTCTTTTATAACATGTATAATAATTTACTGTTCCTAGATGATTTTTAAAATAATTAGCAATTTTCTAGGTGTAAACTTTTTTTTGACTCACACAGTATATTCTTTGCTATCATAAAACTAATAATCTTGGAGTATCTCTGGTTCTCTGCCAGAATTTTATCATCATCAATACAGTAAAATACTGATAATATCAAATTGCCAGAATTTTATCATCATCAATACAGTAAAATACTGATAAAATCTTTATCATTGCAAAATCTACAATATAAAAATATTTCAAAGCATACTAAATAACAAAAATACAGCATATGTGCAAATGTTAACTTGCAATAGTTCTGCAGAGTAAAATAACAATCATGCTGGAGTGATAACAAAAAAATTGCTGATTTGAGATACACAGCAGCTGAATACAGACTAAATTACATTTCAGCAAACTATCATTCATTCCAAATTTGTTCATGAATGGAAATGAAGGTCCCGTTGATCTATAATGCTATTCATGCCCACTCGACTATGAGAACCAGGCCAACTGAAAGGAGTCAACCTGAACGAACATTGTATACATGCTCGCTAGAGGGTGACACTATAATTACGGTTGATTCATTGAAATCCTACTACTCTGTACGTGACTGAAGCCGTAATGTACAAAGAAAAGAGTAAACAGACTAACGACATGATCAGTCAAAAACATTTGGTAGGGCTTCATGGATTTTGCAAACGATAGATTCAACTGGGAGGGGAACATAAAGACGTGGAGTGGTTTGCCTTTTTAAAATACAAACACCAAATTGTGTTTTTGGGCCTTATATCAACGAGAGATAAATAAAAGATTCTTTCTCTTTTTTTATTGCTGTGTTATATTATTTCTCATTATTCTTATTATTTGTTTCATTTAATTATCTATCATTTTATTACTATTATCATGTTTATCTTCTTGCCTTTCTGGCTACTCTTACAACCTCAATGACTTTAGGTCCCTAGTACACAATTAGAGGAGAGTAAGAGTAAGAAACAGCAGTAATCACGGAAGAATCCTGGATCGATGAACAGGCTTAGACCTACAACATCGTGTATTAAAAGCAAAAGCAAAAAGCAAAAAGCAAGAGTTTGAAAACCCCACATACCTGTAGGTATGAGACTACAGGAATGATTTGCTCTTGGTGAAGCACCTCCCGTTTTCCACTCACAGGTAGGTACAGTGACCGGTGGCCACTTCTGGTAAAGCGTTATGCTACAATGCTCCGTCGTGGTGACTGTCAGCTGCAGAGAAATATACAGACAGGATGGTTACCACACTGATTATTTAGAAACATTAGATGGACTGACACTATTAGAACTGTGAAAGATACCAGACTACATCGTCTCTCATCAACCTGCATGTGGTCCTCCCAAACCAAACTCAGCCCCCCCCCCCCCCACATCCCATGACTGCAACAAAGCCATTTCACCTAATGTCTCGTTAATAATAGCCTTTAAACAAGGCCACATGTCTGATAGACTCTATACTATTTTATGTACAGGGAAAGTCCAATTATCTCACTTATGATTGTTAGTGTAAGTCATCAAATGCTTCCTATTTCATTGTAATTTTGCATGTAAAATAAATTTGAATGTGATATTTTGTATATATCAATTACATATATATATTCATTTCATAAGCAAAATGTATTACATCTTTTACCTTTTCTTACATGTTTTGATAATGAACGAATCACGAACGAAGCCAACTGGGGGATGGCCGTTCTAATTGGTCAATAAATCCAAAGCTATGAATAATTCATGCGGAGCAGTAAAATGTAGATTGCAAAAGGCTCTCGCGGCTACGCCACTCAATCGCGCATTCACCATGGGTCTCTAGATTCATCTCAGCCGCTGATTTGGGTGGAAAATAGCCAGAGTCACGAGGCCTTGTCAAAAGGCTACGTTAATACCTGCACAAAATCCTGGACTGCAACATAACCTGCTTACACCATATCTTAACTACGACAAGACTTGGCCAATGATCAAAATGGGAATACAAATAAAACCTACATGTAGACTCTCTGTTCATATGACGTGTCTAGCTGCAAAAATACAAACGATACGTGCCTATAACCAGGGTTGGCAGATTAACAACTTAGCTAATAAATTTTGTTAGCACAGTATGTGTAAAAAAAGCTGTGGATCTCGCTCGGTTGGCGAGAGGAAAGTTCAATCCCTCACATCTCATAGTCGAAGAAGAAAAAGTAGAAGAAGAAGAAAAAGAGAAGAAGAAAAAAAGAAGAAGAAGAAAAAGAGAAGAATAAAAAAAGAAGAAGAAAAAGAGAAGAATAAAAAAAGAAAAAAAAAGGAGAAACAGAAGAGCAGTAGAAGAAGAAGAGAAGTAGAAGTAGAAGAAGAAAAAGAAAAGAAAAAGAAAAGAAAAAGAAAAGAAAAGAAAAAGAAAAGAAAAAGAAAAGAAGAAAAGAAGTAGAAGTGCAGGAGGAGAAGATGACAGAGAAGAGCGAGAAGAAGAAGAAAAGGGAAAAGAAGAAAAGGGAGAAGAAGAAAAGGGAGAAGAAGAAGAGGAAAAAAACAAGAAAGAAGAGGAAAAAACAAGGAAAAAGAAGAAGAAACCACCAAAGAAAAAAAAAGAACAAGAAGGAGAACAAGAAAAAAGAAGTAGTAGTACAAGAAGAAGAAGAAGAGAAGAAAAAAGAACAAGAACAAGAAGAGCAAGGAAAAAAAGAAAAAAAAAAGTAGTAGTACAAGAAGCAAAAGAGATAAAGAAGAAACAAAGTAGAAGAAGAAAAGAAGAGGCCTATATTTTCAAAATACATTATAGAACTACAATATTTTTGCTAATTTTTTATTTTTTAATCCTGGATAATATATATTAAATAAATTCATACACATTTCAAGAGAAAAATAAAAGCAATAACATTTTAATCGTACCTTTAAATTCTTAAATAATTTTGTTTACACCTTCTTTTAAAAACTGAATATGAAAAAAAAATTGTTCTTGTTTTGCAAGTCTCCGATTGCAATTTTACAAGCCTTTGACCTTGGCCAATGTCACATAAGATTTGTATATGATTTATATATTTGGATTTTACCATTTGGATTTTAAAACAAAGAAAAAATCATCTTCAATAAATAAGTAAACCCTTTAATTAAAAGAGGGACATTTCAACTGTGTATTATGGTGAAAAATATGTTTACTGATCATCTAAAGCATACTCAGTGTGTTTCCTTTTCTTAAATTCATTTCAAGCTCTATTATCTCACACAGCCATGTAGTCCTACTTCCTTGTTTACTTCCACTCAGCATAACAATTTTTTTAACAAATTTATAAAAAGATGTGGCATTTCCTGCATGCGCATGTATCAGTTTAACACCTGCAGAATTCATGGTGATTATGGTGATACAAATCTACAGGTATGGGGTACCATTACAGCTGATAAAGTGATTTTAATAATTTAATAACTAACAAATCTACAAAAAATAGTTAAAGAAAAAAAAGATAGAGGGAATTTTTAAAAATATATAATTATAGAATACGAGGCAAATTTCCATAATTCATTCTTCATTGGGAGGTTGAGGTGGTACCTGGTGAAAGTTGTTACCCCCCCCCCCCCCCCCTAAAGTACCAATAGGCCATTTATGTAATGTAATCAAATGCAATGCACAAATATTTGTGAAGTGCCTCATTTTAAATTAAATTATTCACCCGATACAAATAATTTTATTTCAATAGTCACAGTGCAAATTGTTGGGTAAGACAAGCTGTAATGTTTGTTCTACCTTGTGACAAATTATGTAGGCTATTTGAATTCTGACTTTTGAGATACATGTATATCCATACAGGTGAATGAAATAGCTTGTATTTTAGGTGCTTCACATACTAAAGGCATATGCATTTGGTTACATTACGAAAATGGCCTATTATACATGTAGTCGCGCCTTGTTCCTTTTAGTTTATATTGATCAATTTCGGCTTTCTGTTTCAATCTTGCGTTTTTCTCTGATGAGTGCAAGTCAAAAAGCTTTAGTATGGCTCTTTTCTGTGGGAATATCTAATAACGTCTTTATACAAGACTATATATTTGCAACGTTGAAACGACGACACGGAGTGAAAGTAAAACATAACCAAATCGTACTACCCTTTTGTGTCCATTCTCCTTTTGTCGTCTGAATAATACTACATGGTGGCAGCAGTATAAGTGAAGAACCATGGAAAGTTCTCGTCTACCATTGCCAGAAAGCTTTGATAAAGTTGCAGGCTTAAATCAAGCAGAACAATGGCCAAAATGGTCACGGCGGTTCGAGAGATATCGCGTCGCATCGGGCCTCGCATCCAAGCCAGACAGTGAGCAGGTTAGTACGCTACTCTATGCTATGGGTGAATGTGCCGATGATATTATCGTGTCTCTCAATGTGAAAGAGGAGACAGCAAAGTATGATGACGTGATCGCAACATTGAAGAAGTATTTCAATGTACGGAAAAACACTATTGTTGAAAGGGCAAAATTCAACAAACGAACACAACGCCCGGGAGAAAGTGTGGACACATTTATCAATGATTTGTACAGGCTAGCAGAGGACTGTGACTACGATAGACTTAAGGAGGGCTTGATAAGAGACAGAATTGTAGTTGGGGTGCTTGATGACTCCCTATCTGATCAACTACAGTCTAGAGAAGACCTAACTCTCTCAAAAGCAGTTCAATTGAGTAGACAGTCAGAAGCCCGGAAACAAAACAAGTCTGTTGTGAGGGGAGGTGCAGAGAGTGAGAGCCCTAACTCGGCCGTAAACTACGTAAGGCCTAAGAGCAAGGGAACGTACTCGAAGAAAACATCTCAAACTCCGCAGGGTAACTGTAAGTGGTGTGGAAGGCAGAATCATGCACGTGCCAGCTGTCCCGCAAAAGATGCAAAGTGCCATCAATGTGGAAAGATGGGCCACTTCCAGTCTGTGTGTCAAGCCAAACAACCAGAACAGGGAAAACAAGAGGCAGCAAAGCTAAAATGGAAAGCTCGAGTCAGCGAAGTAGATGATTTCGATGACATTGATGTCCCCTTCCTTGGTGAAGTCAGCGAGAACGATCAGACGTACTGGAGTTCATCGATCCTCGTAGATGGGAATGAAACACACTTCAAGTTAGACACAGGAGCAGCCGTTACTGTGTTGTCTGATTCCACTCCATGGCTGAATAAACACATCATGAGACCAACAACCAAGAGGTTACGTGGTCCAGGAAGTACAGTCCTGACTGTAATAGGACAAATGACATCAACTCTCAGGCATAGAGATAAACAGATCAAGGAGACTCTCTATGTGGTCAAAGATCAGGAGTCTTCATTGCTGAGTAGGAAAGCGTGTAGAACCTTGAATCTAGTCCGCAGAGTGGAGGAAGTCGATTCTTGTGATGATGAAACTGCAAACTTCAAGGCTGAGTTCCCTCAACTTTTCACTGGTTTGGGGAAACTGAAGACAGCATACCACATCGCGTTAACTTCAGATGCCAAGCCGATGTGCCTGTATACAGCCAGGAAAGTTCCTCATCCACTTCTACCGAAGGTGAAGAAAGAACTAGAGTCCATGTTGGAGCAAAATGTGATCTCAAAAGTGACTGAGCCGACAAAGTGGTGTTCGGGGATGGTTCCAGTGTTGAAGCCCAGTGGTTCGGTGAGAATTTGTGTAGACCTTACATCTCTCAACAAGGCAGTTGAACGAGAGATTCATCCGATGTCTTCAGTCGATGAAAGTCTAGCAAAACTGGGAAAGAGCACAATCTTCACAAAACTGGACGCCAACAGCGGATTTTGGCAAATTCCATTGGAGGATGAGTCAAAGCTACTGACAACCTTTGTCACTCCATTTGGGAGATTTTGCTTTAACCGATTGCCGTTCGGGATAACGTCAGCGCCAGAAGTCTTCCAGAGAGCGATGTCCACTATCCTTGAAGGACTTGACGGCGTGATTTGTCACATGGATGATGTGCTAGTCCATGGTGCAACACAAACAGAACATGACATCAGAGTACGAGCTGTTCTACAACGTCTGCAGGAAGCAGGTATCACACTAAATCAGGGAAAGTGTGAATTCTCCAAACAGAGTGTGAAGTTCTTAGGGCACTTCATCGACGACACTGGTGTCAAGGTCGATCCGAGCAAAACAAGAGCTATTCGAGATTTTCCAGTTCCTCGAAGCGTGAAAGAGCTACAGAGGTTCATGGGAATGGTGAACCAGGTGGGAAAGTTTCTCCCAGGATTAGCTGAGATCAACGAGCCCCTTCGTCAACTCCTGAAGAAAGACAATGTGTGGTGTTGGGGAGAAGCGCAGCAGAGATCTTTCACACAGATCAAAGAGATGATGGTCTTGACAGCAGTCTTAGCTCATTATGATCCAGAACTGCCAACAGTCATTGCAGCAGATGCATCCGGGACTGGAATGGGTGCAATCCTGTATCAAGTGCAGACTGATGGAAATCGTAGACCAGTGTGCTATGCATCTCGATCGCTTACCGAGACTGAGCAGAGGTATGCAGTGATTGAAAAAGAGGCACTGGCAGCTACTTGGGCGTGCGAGAGGTTCTCCGAGTATGTACTTGGTCTTCATTTCGAGGTGGAAACTGACCACAAGCCATTGGTCACACTTCTAAACTCGAAAGAACTTGTGAAAATGCCTCCACGACTCCAACGCTTCAGAATGAGAATGATGAGATTTGATGCAGAGACATTGTATGTTCCAGGAAAACAGCAGACATCCGCTGACGCCTTGTCACGAGCGCCAGTAGAGAGGCCAGGAATGGATGATGTCAACTTCGTAGATGAGGTTGAATCATATGCATCAACATCAACCATCAACCTCCCAGTGACAATGCAGAGATTCGAGGAAATCAGAAATGCACAAAAAGCAGATGAAGTATGTGCAAAAATCAGAGACTACTGCGTTCAAGGATGGCCAGACTACATGCCACATAACCCGATCCTCAAACACTACTATGAGCAGAGAGGACACCTGAGTGTGGTAGAGGACTTGCTTATCTACGACGAGAGAATAATCATTCCGAGAGCTCTGAGACTTGATATCCTTGAGAGGCTACATCAAGGACATCTGGGAATCACCAAATGCAGAGCCAGAGCCAGAGATTCAGTGTGGTGGCCAGGTCTATCAAAATCATTGGAGGAAATGATTTCAAGCTGCTTGACCTGTGCTATCCATCGCCAAGAGGTCCGCGAGCCTTTGATGAGCTCATCCTTTCCTTCAAGGCCATGGGAGCGTCTTGGAATGGACCTGTTCGAACTCAAAGGGAAATCGTTCCTGATAGTAGTTGACTACTACTCGAGGTGGATTGAGGTCAAACAACTCCAAGGTCAGTCAACAATGGCAGTGATTTCTTCGCTGAAGGAGATCTTTGCAGTCCATGGGATTCCAGACCTTGTGGTTTCAGACAATGGTCCACAGTTCGCCAACGAGAACTTCAGAAAGCTTGCTGAAGAGTATGGATTCGTCCATACAACCAGCTCTCCAAGATACCCACAAGCTAATGGTGAGGCTGAAAGAGGAGTTCGCACTGTGAAAGCGTTGCTGAAGAAGAACGACGACATCCAGTTAGCCCTTCTCAGCTATCGAGCGTCACCACTCCAAAACGGGTTAGCTCCTTGTGAACTTCTCATGGGGAGGAGATTGCAGACTCAGGTTCCTACTTTGCCGCACATGCTGCTGCCACGGGTACAACAGCCGGACCTGACGACTGTGAGAGAGAAAGAGGAGAAGTACAGGTCAGATCAAATGATGACCTACAACAGACGTCATGACTCACGTGAGCTTCCAGAGCTACAACCAGGAGATTCCGTGTGGATCCGTGATCAGTCTCGCTACGGGAAAGTCACCCAGAAAGCGCAACAACCACGGTCCTACCATGTCCAGACAGAACATGGGACAGTACGTCGTAATCGCCGTGCACTGATTTCTGTCCAAGGTCAACCCACCAAGACCAGAGTGCCGGAGTCATCCATGAGCAACGATCCAGAGAGACCTGACGATTCTGATGAAAGCGACTCAACCGGTTCCCAACGTAACCAGCAGATCAACCGGAAGCAGCCTGAGGGAGCCTCTACACCAACAGCTGCGACAGAGACGCGAACGCGATCTGGACGACTCGTGAAACCACCAAAGCGACTGTCCATGTAATTGGGTTAAACTTAAATACCAAAATTGGGATTAACTTTGCAGGAACTGAAACTGAACAAGACTTTAAAGGTTTGGACAGTGTTTATTTGGGTTTAATAGTAAACTGGAATGGACTCGGGACTCGAAGAACACAATTAAGGAGAATATCCGTGAACTCTTAAACAGGATTATATTTCGGATTTTTTATTGGATTTGAAACTATTTGGAAATCAATAAGAACTCTTGAACTGTTGATAATAAGCTTGGGGGGAGATGTGGGAATATCTAATAACGTCTTTATACAAGACTATATATTTGCAACGTTGAAACGACGACACGGAGTGAAAGTAAAACATAACCAAATCGTACTACCCTTTTGTGTCCATTCTCCTTTTGTCGTCTGAATAATACTACATTTTCAACGCTATTCTCCTATTAAAGTCATTAAATCACATTTTCTGTTCCCAATTATCTTCATTATATCGTATCTTCTTCATCTATAACTTATCTTTAAGTATACAACACTAACTGAATTCAACAATTCTTTTTTCTCAATTTAATTTTTACTATGCAGTATTTATTAGTGAATAGTGTAAACTAATATAAACAAGTCAACGCAAAGCGTAGCATCCCCTCGCAGGGTACAAATGACCTATATATACATCAGAACAAGTTACCTCCATTGGACTATACTATTATATTACTAGGCATTTTCACATATATAATGAGGTGTTTTTGCATATTTAATGAGCTATGACCTTTCACCTTTGACCTACATACTCCAAATCAAACTTAGGCTGTAGTATGTATTTTGATACCATGTACCTTCATATCAAATTTCATTAAAATCTGTCAAACAATACTAAAGTTATGGATTGGAGACCAGATTCGCATATTTAATGAGCTATGACCAGAGCTGCCAAGTTGTATTTTGCGTTTTCAGTATTCTTATCCCCCAAAATCAGTATTTTTACCAAAAAATCAGTATTTTTTTTTGCGTGAAAAAATATGCATGCATATCGGCAATGTTCGATCACATATTACATTTCCGTCCCACACGTAAACAATTGTGTCGTACTAGATCTACACTACCGTTAATCCCCGTGTATAAGACGCACTTTTTTGCCGCCGAAAAAATTCAAAGTCGGGCATGCCCCTTCACTTGGCGCTATGCCTGGCAATGTCTCCAAGCTCAGTAATCGGTGTGTTGACTCACCACTCGGAAACTAGAACACTCAAATTTGTCTAGTAATCTTTCTGATAGATCTCAAAATGAAGTTTAAGATAATTCCTCCAATTACACATGGCGTACCACAAGGTTCTATTTAAACACGGACATGGCTTGCTGCCGACAGAGTCGGCAAAAAAAAAAAAAAAAAAAAAAAAAAAAAAAAAAAAAAATTAATCCGTAAAAAAACGTACGTCCGTATTTTAAGTTGATTTCCGTACAGAATACGGCCAATCCGTACTACTTGGCAGCTCTGTACGACCTTTCACCTTTGACCTACATACTCGGAAATTGAACTGGCTGTGTTTTGATACCATGTACCTTCATATCAAATTTCATTAAAATCCGTCAATCATTACTGAAGTTATCGATTGGAAACCAAATTTGTTACAGACGCACGGAAGGACGGACGTCAGCGTTTCTACATGTATATCCCCTCCGACTTCGTCGGCGAGGAGATAATAACTTTTCACCAATATATCTTTAAAACACCAATCATCAAAAGCCACTGCGAAACTCAAATAAATCCTCTCTCTTAAATCTCCAACATAAAAGTAGCAGAGCCCTAAATCAATACAACTGACTCGGATGTCCAGTGCAGGTAGGTCTGTCTTTTATTGTAGGCTCCTATGCAGCCTCATACTGTAAATTTTTAAGCAAAGTATCTTCAAATGAAATACATCATAAACCAATAGCAAAATAGGATTTGGGAGTATGACTGAATATTCAAAAGGAAAAGGAGGAAGAGAACCAATGATAAGTAAGAAGTGGAAATACCTAAAGCATTCACACAAGATTCATGAGTAAAGAATGAGAAGAGAACAAAGGAACATACCAGGTGAGATGGAAGACTTGGTTTGTAGAGAAGATGATTGGAGAAAGGAATTGGGTTGATATGTATAGAGAGAAGAGACTAGAGAAAAAATAGTAATTGTAACAACTACAAGTATGGAATGAGTCAAATTTTAAATCTTACATTTGTTACAAAAGTGCTGAAATATAGAAATTATATAACTAACCTTGTGATTCTTGTTGTCAGGAACTGCCGTCCAATGGCTCAGCTTTACATCAATGCAATGCCTAGGCTAAGACGTGGTACCGGTATGGCTGCAAAAGAATGAATCAAATAACTTAATAAAGAATCACATCAAGGATTGAAGTAGAAAGCATAATACTTATAATACAGGTAGACCTATAAACCTAGATGTATTTCTAGTTTCAGGATGAAGAAAAAACATGGTTGCATTTTTTTTTTAATTGACAAATTTTCCTTGCAGATTAAAATGCATTGACAGCCCCACCAAATAGATAGTCTCTTCTTAGCCAAACTTTCCCATATATGACTATGAAAGGAGTTACCAGCCCAATAATGAATGGAGTTATTGATATAGTCCAAACTTAATGTTATGAAAGCAAAATATCTACTCAAGACTTGAAAGATGCATTACAAATAATCCATTTATCAAACTGATTGAACATTATACAAGGAGGGGTAGAAAAGAAACTTTCTAGCTCATCAGAAAGTCGGAAGTTGTCACCGCATATCAAAATTGTGTAAAAAAAGATGAATACATGTATGGGGAACAATAAGGGGGAGGGAGGAGGGGGAGGAGGGGGAGGAGGGGGAGGAGGGAGGAGGGGGAGGAGGGAGGAGGGGGAGGAGGGGGAGGGGAGGGGGAGGGGGAGGAGGGGGAGGGGGAGGGGGAGGGGGGGAGGACGAGGAGGAGGAGGAGGAGGGAGGAGGAGGAGGAGGAGGAGGAGGAGGAGGAGGAGAGGGAGGAGGAGGAGGGAGGAGGAGGAGGAGGTGGAGGAGGAGGAGGAGGAGGAGGAGGAGGAGAATGTGAAGGGGAAAAAGAGGAGAATGAGGAAAAAGAGAAAGAGGAAAAGTAGAAAAGGAGAAGAACGAGGAGAAGAACGAGGAGAAGAACGAGGAGAAGGAGGAGAAGGATGAAAAGGAGAAGGATGAAAAGAAGAAACAAAATAAGAAAGAGAAGGCGAAAGGAGGAACTAGGAGAAGAACAAGCAGGAGATGAAGGAGAAGGAGGAGATGAAGGAGAAGGAGAAGAAGAAGGTGGTGGTAATTTGTCAAATGAAATAGATTGATCTATATTTTTGGGGAAAGAGAATGTTATTTCTCGCTAGCAGTAGCACAACACTGTCATTATGATTTACCAAGTTACGACATCTGAGACTGAACTGAAGTTCTGAACACTGGTGTTCAGAACGTAGATCATGAACAGAGACTGAGAGGGACAAAGCCTTGTCAGAGTTATTTTCTTACAATACAAATCTACGTAAACCTCACCTCGCCGTGAGGAAATTGTTTGATAAGCAGATGTTGTGCCACTATCCGCTGCAAATAAATCTTCTAGTTCTAGAATATATTTCATATTAGCACCATGGTAGTACTATTAGTAAACTGTAAAGTAAATTGAAGACAAATTATATTCAGTTTCATAAAACACACACAACTTAAAAAACATCATTAAAAACTAAATTAACTTTTTAATTTTACCTTAAAATTGTAATGAAGACTGCTAAATAAGGTCCAGATTTATAATATCACTTTAACTTCTATACACCCTATACTACAGCTTTAGGGTCTGTTAAAATAAATATCGAATACACTGACTCACCTTTGCTTTGCGTGATTTGATTACTTGAATGTGAATGTCCAAGTAGTCTATCTGTTGCTCATTCAAATCAATCTCTGATTCTGAAAGTCGAATACACAGATGTTAAATGTAAACTTGAACGTTTACGGCACGTTATCTTCGTCAAATGCGAGTTTTTCTCTACGAAACTAACTCTGGCAGCAGAAACTAGAACTCAGGATAACTGTAAAAGTCACAATTGTATTCTACGGTGCCATAATTGGTGATATCATAAGGAAAAACATTGGCCTTGCAGAGCAGAAAATAGAACTCATTGAGAGACTTTTCAATGCAATTTGCCCATATTGCACGTAGCATGCGCTTGCGATTTGCTCGTGACCCGATGACAACAAAAATGGCGGACCACAGGGTTCGTCCACTTGATGTAGGAATGCCTCTTGCAAATATTATTTGTATGTGATAAATTTGCACAATGATCACCATCAAATTTTCTTGAAATTAATCACATATTTGTAATTACTACCAAACTTGATGTTTTAATAGGCATGCATTAAATATTATGGCATATTTTAAATGGTAATATTATTTTTTACCCTAAAGAAAGAATGGAAGAAGCCATTTACTGACCTATATACCAGTATAGGTCAAAGTATCCCTGGATAGAATTATTCACACAAAGCCGTGTTATTTACAAACAAAAATTGGGGAGGGGCCGCAGCAGCATGGGATGGTGTTGTGTGTTATTTGATACGTTTGGGCACGTGGGCTAAATCAGGCGGGGAAAATTCGACGTGGATGCGTCGGGAGGGGGGCGGAGAGGTGAGGGTGGTGCGGAGAGGTGAGGGTGGTGGTAGAATGGTCTCAATATCATTTTTACGAACAAAATAAGACGCTCCCCGTTCAGCCTGCGTTTTTCAACCTGTGAATGAATAAGGATATAGGCTAAAAACTTTGGAACTCATCTTATCTCTGATATACGGCTGATATTGTATAGACCTGTGAACTACGTACAGGATTCTAATAAAATACAGATGAATGAAATAATTGATATGGAGGCACTTAAATATAATGTATTTCAGTAAAACAGTAATGTATTTCAATAGGCCAATTTCGTAGTGTAGTAAAATTCATGAATATGCTTTTGTGGAGCACCATATAATACGAAGTATTTTATTCACCTGTTGCGAGTAAGTGTATATCTCAATAGTCAGCATTCAAATTGCGTACATTGTTAGATGCTACGTATGACAAACATTAATGCTGGCGGCCTTCGTTCAACAACACGTGAATATATGTAATTTGCATTCTGACTACTTAAATACAGGTGAATGAAATGATTGACATCGAGGCACTAATATACATTTGTTTACAATACGAAAGTGGCCTATTGATGCAGTTTCTCTCCCGACTTAGACCATCTGCTATGCATAAATGCATCTCGTACGGTGGAATTCACTTTGCATACACTTGTTATTGATATGTTGGCCAAGCCTTTGGCAAGATTTTCAGTCTTCAAGAGAATACACTTTCGTAATGTAAACAAATGCATACTTAAGTGCCTCGTTAAGAATTATTTCATTCACCTGCATGTAGGCCCTAACGAATAACTCTATTTCAATATTAATCAGAATGCAAATTGCATATACGTGTTGTGAGGTAGGGCAAGCCATGTTTGTCCTACCTAGCAACAACATTACTAATGTAGCACATTGATATCTGACTATTGAGCTACGTTTATTTTGTAACAGGTGAATGAAATAATTCGTATCGAGGCGCTTGAGTATAAATTTTGTTATATTACGAAGATAGCCTATATAATCTTTAAAAAGCATGGATTGCATAAACATGCGTATACATGCGTAAACATGTCAATTATACAAAAAAAAAGAGAATCAAGACGTGGTAAAAATGTTAAGATCCAAAAAAACATGCATGAGTAAAGGGGACACTTATCAGGAAAGCCAAGGAGCATGTGCCAAATTACAAAGAGTAATTATCACAAGTGAAAATGGGGCACTTCTTACACCCTCAAAAAGAGGCACTCACCACGGATGAAAAAGGTCAGTAATGAGAATAGGAAATGGGCATTTGTCGACGGAAAAGGGGCCCCCATCAGATTTTGATAGGGGCATTTATAGGATATTACTATATATTGTTAAAGGGAAATTATGAGCGGTGAAAAAAGGCACTTATCGCATCTGAAAAGAGGCAATGACCAGATATGAAAAGGAGCACTTAATGTGAATGAAAAAGGGGCACTTAAAGGAAAATATGCAATAGTTTTAAAAAATGGGCACCGATCAGATTTTAAAGGGGCATTTATCGGAGGTGAAGGGGGCACCTGAAGTGAAAAGGAGTAACTTCTCGTACCTGAAAAGGGTCATTTACCAGAGAAGAGGCACTTATGAGAAGGGGAAGGGGCTCTTTTTTAATGGGGAACTTATCATTAGGAAAAGGGGCACTTATTAGAAAGAAAAAAGGGCACATGTGAAATTATAAGGTGCGCTTATCCGAATTAAATGGGGGTAGTTATTAAAAGGGGGAAGGGGCACTTCTTACAAAGGAAAAGAGACACTTGTCATAGTAAAACAGGCACGTACCTCTCAGATTTAATAGGACAATTATCAGAGGTGAAGGGGGCACTTATCAAAAGTGAAAAGAGGCACTTCTTGTACCTAATTAGGGGCACTTACTAGAGATTGAAAAGGGCACTTATGAGAATTGAAAATGGCCAAATATTGCAAAGGAAAATGGGAACTTGTCGAAGAAAATGGGGCACTTATCAAAGTTGAAAAGGGGAACGGGCACTTTTACATATTAATAGGGGCATTGTCAAAGTAAAAGGGGCACTGTTCCTATGTTAAAAGGGGCACTTCTTAAAAAGTTAAAGGGGCACATTTCTTATGTAAAAAGGGGCACTTTTCGGGTCTTTGAAAAAGTGGGGGCACTGTGCCCCCCCCCCCCCCCCTGGAGGGCCGTCTCTGATCTGGCGGCGATGAAATCATAATTTTCTTTTGCAATATACGGTATGTCACTTTGGAAGAAATACACTAATTTCCAATGATATATGAAGTGATATACTTCCTTAAAATGAAATGTACCGGTATATATTCCCGTTCTGCACCATTATGGCAGCTGCCGTAACCGTTGTTTATTCCTAACTTAAAACAAGACAAAGTTGTATTAAGTTCCGTTAGAAGACTAAAACATTAAACATGTTTACATAATTTCTTATGTCTTTTTAAAATACTTTCTTAGAGTTCATCCTAAGTTAACACTTTAAATTGTATTGGAAATAAAGAACCCCCCCCCCCCCACACACACATCTCTCTCTCTCTCTCCAAACTTTCTCTCTTGACCAGGTGCGACAACATTTTTGCAATCTGACTTTACAATCTAAACAAGAAAATCGAGAAAGACTATTAAAGATAG
>JAVYIG010009312.1:0-79587 GCA_035222895.1 Strongylocentrotus droebachiensis | reverse complement strand
GAGAAAGAAGACGATTTGTTGTACCGTTCTCGACTCTTAATCCTTGTCTAAATTCAGTTACCCCACCTCCTGCGCGAGGCGCGGAAGCTTTGACATTTAATTTAATTATTAGAGAACAAGACGATTCGTTGTAACGTTCTCGAAAATAATCCTCGTCTGAATACAGTTTTCCATCTCCTGGGCGAAGCGCGAAAGCTTTTCCGTTTCATTAAATCATAAGAGAAAGAAGACGATTCGTTGTACCGTTTTCGACTCTTAATCCTTGTCTGAATTTCAAAAATGTTTTTTGTCTGCTCCTTTTTCTTCATACGTCCTCTTCCTTTTCTCTCCTCTCTTTTTTTGGCTGGCGTTTTTTTTTTTTTTTTTTTTTTTTTTTTTTTTGGGGGGGGGGGGGCCGCCCCACTGCCCCTGGCTATGCGCCTGCGGTCAGATGAACATCTTTTGATACCTTGTCCGCCCCGGAAACTCATGGATTGAAGGCAAATTACGGTCAGATAAGCCTTCAGGGGCCCGCCTCAGTCCACTTAGAACAGACTCCAAAGCTCTTTTTCAAAGTCTAAACATTTTAAATATTTTTCAACTTCATGAACTTCTTGTATCAACATTTATGTACGATTTGGTAAAAGGTTTTTTACCACACTCTTTAGTGGATTATTGTCAGATGATACAGCATAGATATGCAACTAGGAGAAAAGAAAGTGGCTTACTTTATCAACCAAAATGTAACACAACGCAAGGGCAATTTTGTATTTCGTTTGTAGGAACAAAGCTGTGGAATGATCTGCCAGATGAAATTAGATTTAAAACATCAAGGTTATCTTTTCGGAGACATCTTTCCACCTACCTTCTATGTCCCCTTCGTTTTTTTCCTTTTATATTTACTTGTCTTCCTTTTATATATGTATACACTTATAGCGGCCTTAAGGCTTTTACAGGATTTGTGCATGTACGTACATGTGTATGATTATTTTTATTAATACATCCTTTTCATTTTTATGAACACATTGATGATTTTATTTCTTCAAAGATTTGTCTTCTTTCATTATAATGCTTTAACGCTTAAGCTTTTTTATTTTTATTTTTTCATTTTAGTAAAGAAAAAAAAGTTACATGATATTCTATTATTTTGTTGTATATATGTAAATACAAAACAAATAAGTTTTACATTCATATGTAAAAACAAATTAACAGAAAAAAAAACTTGCCAAAGAATGGAACTAGGCTCGACTAGCACTTGTGCTAACTTCTATAGTTCCCATTAACAACTTCACCTAAACATAGTAATATACATATTTACGTATATATCTTTTGTACATTTAATAGTATGCAGATGTATGTCTAAAAAATATCGTTTTAAAACCATTACTGGTCAATCGACATTACTCTTATGTTATGTATACATGTATCAGTATTATTTGTTTGCATTGTATGATTGTTCATAGATCTATGTACTGTCATTATTGTGATGTATTGTTGTTAATAAATTCAAATTCAAATTCAAATTCAAATTCCTGGTGGGGTCGAGGGGTGCGGAAACCCCTAAACCTCAGGGGTTTCAGGCATTTGATTACGGTCAGATGAACATTTTTTTTATACCTTATTTGTGACACTGGCAGGACACTGATTGTCGTGAGGTCCAGCGGGTGGAGCCCCCAGAAGCTCAGGGGATTTAGGCATTACATTACCGTCATATTAGCATCCAGTGGGGTCCAGGGGGCAGAGCCCCCGGAAGCTCAGGGGTTTAGGCATTTGATTACGGTCAGATGAACATATTTTTAATTTTATACTTTATTTGTGACACTGGCAAGACAATGAATATCAAGGGGTTTTAGGCACTAATTTGCGGTCAGATGAGTATCAAGGGGCCTGTCCAAGGGCCCTTGGTTGGGGTCCCGGCTCGGGGGTTTTAGGCGTTTAATTACGGTCAGATGAGCAATTTTGATACCTTATTTTGTTGTGACACTGGTAGTTAACTATTTTTTCTTGTTTGCTCCCGATCCCCGCCGTTCCGCCGGCCCTGACATGTAGGCATCTCAAGAAGCATATTTCTTGCCTGGCTGTTAATTTACAAACGCACAAAAAATTACGAAAAATTGCAACTGATACCCCCCTTCTTTCTATTTCCTTCCTTATTTCCTCTTAAATTTTGATTAGGGGAGGGGGGGGGCGACAGCCTGGGAGGCGAGGCTCTTTCGCCCCCCCCCCGATCACTTCTTCCCCCTTTTCTTTTCTTCTTCCTCTACTTTCTTTCCCTTTCTCTCCTCTTTCCCTTCTTTTCCTTCTCTCTCTCTCTCTCTCTATTTTTCCTCCTTTTTTCCCTTCTTTTTTTGTTCTTTTTTTTTTTTCACTTCTTTTTTTCCTCCTTTTTTTTTTCCTTTTTTTTTTCTTCCTTCTTTTTTTTCCTTTTTTTCCCAGGGGGGGGGGGGCGGGCCCCCCGGGCCCCCCTGGATCCGCCACTGGGTACCAGTGTGTTGTGGTAATTAGGGTCCTTCAAGGACCTAGTAATTGGTTTGAAGAGTTAAAGGAAAAAGAAGAAGAAGAAGAAAAAGAAGAAAGAGGAGGAGAAGGAGAAAAAGAAGGAACAAGTTCGGGAGAATATCAAAGTGATACTAGGCCCTATATGATAAGGAAGATGTACGGATATGAAATCTCCAGAATAACAATATCTATGAATGACAAAATAAAACTGAGAAAAATTGAAGTTGAAAAAAAAAATAAGGGTAAGAAAATCGTGAATAAGGACGGCATCATTTAAAAGAGATGGAAGTATTGAAGAGAAATTAAAGAAAATTGAACTTACGAAGGTCTTCCATGAGCATTGTAAGGTCCATTTCAGCGGGGTGCGTTACCGGGGGATGAATAATACCAAGACAAAAAGTCTCGGCATATGACATATATGACATTTATAAAGAGCACAGGTATCCACCACAAAACTGGAAAATAAGTGATTTTTTTTTAAAGCCCAACTGCACTACTTATAGCTACTTGTGCCCTCTATATAGAAAACAATGCCTAATCGGTGACCCATTGGTCCCCATCACGATCCTCTTATGTTAATTGAAAGCTGATTTGATGAGATAACCACCTGTCAGTGACCATGCTGGGAGGTCTAATCCCTCCTGGCCAAACTAGTGCAGTGGGGCTTTAAATTTCTGTGGTTTCAATACCACGGAACTGGTGAGAAAATAAGTGGAAAATACTAGTTCCGTGCTCTATACTGATGTAACGGAGGTAATATAAGGGCGGGTTCTATCCATCTTATTTTTCGCGTTTTCTTTCACCTCTCTTTTATGTCGTTTCTATTCAAGCGGGAGTGTTGCCCCCCACCACCCCGTTTCTGTAACTACACTTCAATCCATAATGCTGTAGCGTGACCCCCCCCCCCAGGGGGGGGGGGGGGGGTCTTATTAAATGAACGTAAAGTTTCCGGATTGTTTTATTTTTATTACATTCAATATCCCAAAAATACAAATTATTCTTCAAAATACGTTTCTTATTCATCAAAATAACATAATTAAATTATGTAATACAATTGTACAATTAATGAATTACGATGATTGAAAAAGAAAAGAAATCAGTTATAATATAAAACGAACGTTTCATGCAAGAGAGCTACCCCAGACACACCTAACTTATCCAAAACAATAATATGAGTTTTCAAGAATAAAGGACGAAAGGTAACAGCTTCTGAAAAACTGGAAGTTATTAAACATTATTGAACTTGAATAGGCCTATATATAGTTGATTTATTCATTGCCTTGAATAGCGATGAGAGGCCTACATTATTTGAATTGGTAAAAAATATAATGCTATAAGGCCATTACAACAAATATACATGTTTAGCGTTCCCGCCCGCTTCCTTTTGGGGGCCGCCTTCTTTAACTTTTTTTTAAAGAAAAAAATAATAAAAAACACTGCTAAAATGATCTATTTCTGATGTAAACAAACAAAAAAAAAAAAAAAAAAATGCCGGAGGCCATCTTGAAAAATAGCACGACTGTCAGTGAAAATGAACCGAGCGGTCATTTTTAGCGGCCATTTTGAAAAAAAAAAGAAAAAAAAAAGAAAAGGGCCTCCTCCTTCCTATTTTACAAAAAGTCAGGACGCTAAACATGTCGTTTTTTTAAATTTGGCATAAGGAAGGAAGCGGGGATTTTCAGACAGTTTATATCAAATATAGGCCAATTTAATCAAATTCAAATTGCGTGCATTCAAATTAAATAACGCAAATGTCGTCCTCGAACGAACATCGAAATTCATTTTTTTTGCCCCCCATTTTCCTTGCAGATGAAAATGGAGGTTCTAGATTCCCGTCAGTTGAAGGACACCTCCCCCCCCCCCCAGTCAAAAGAAATGGAATCGTGTTAGGGCAATTGTTAATATTAATTGTTTTTTACTTGTAACAATCCGCCTTTTCTAGCTAAGTTTGTTCAAGGACATTCTGAGAAACACCGCGCCAATTTATGCAGCGCCACACCCCCTAAGCACTGACCAATTAAGGAGGCCCCCTCCGAAAGATGTTCTGGAGATGCCGCTGTTTTTTGTCTTTATGAAAGGGCGTATGATAGTCCATCTGAGAAGAGCCCTAAATCTAATTGAACTTTGTCTTTACCCAATAAAGGCAATATAGAGATGTGTTTGCTTTAAGTGCAATGGGCAAATAACGGTATGCACACACGGCCAATGGCAAACAAAACTGAATATCATCGTTCGAGCAAAACTTTCCACGTTTACGAATACAAGCTCGTTTAAAACTGATCATTCTACGTTGCCAATAAGACTGTTTGCATGTAGTTGGCTAGGTGAAAAGGGGATCGAAGTTGGAATTGTACTGGTTTAGAGTTTAGTGACTCACTAGTTCAAGAAAAGTAAATCTTGCCGTCTCGGAGTCGAAATACAGCGAAAGTTGGAGGATGGGAGATTACTACACGACAGAGCACAGTTCGTGGGACTATGTAAAATTTATCTCGCTGCCTGAGAATATAAAAGCACCGCGTCTCTACTGCGTTGCTAGCGACGACGAAGTTGTCCTCGTTGGCGATACGCTTCGCGGACTCGTGTACGACGTCAACCTCCGAACCGAAAAGATAACGAAGAAGCCTTTGCAGGGAGATGTTATGGATTGTGCTATGACACCGGATGGGACACTCTACGCTAGCGAGTCTCCATCGGGATGTATTGGTGTGTATGCCAAGAACGGGAAACGTGTGAGGGAAATCCGTGTAAGCGGTGTCGCATCCCCGTGCACCCTGGTCATCGACGTCGACAAGGATGGCGTGATCGTGGCCGGGAACCTGTGCGGCGGCAGCAACGAGGTCCACTTCTTGAATCCGTCGACGGGGGAAATCCTACGAACCGCGACGCTGTCCGACGGCGAGGAGATCCGAGGAGAGATTCGGGTGACGACGTCGGGGTCTCGTGGTCGTCAAGGCCTGCGAAGACGGGTTCGTGATCCTGGACGGTGAAACGGCCAAGGTAAGGAGCTCGTTGAAACGTAAGGAATGGGCTGAATCACGCTGCGCCGTCGATCCGGCCAGTGACATCCTCTTTGTTTGCTCTCTTCAGGAGAGCAAGACGACATCGAGTCCCGTCATCGCGGTGGTCGACGAAGTCGCCATCGATGGCCGCTTGAAGAACAAAGAACCGATCACGTTCAAGCAGTTGACCAGGCCTGTGATCGCGCCATTGATTACGTCACGAGGTCAAATGATCGTCTGTAATGGCAAAGATCTCCTGATTTATAAGAAGGCATTCATGTACGAGAACGCATCCACGAAACCAGAGAAAAAGTGGGTAAAAGTCTGAATTAAACTTCTCAAATTCGGCTTTCTGGAGAACCCCCCTCCCCCCCCAAAAAAAACAACAAAAAACAAGGCTCTCCTAAGACCGATAATGATCATTGACGAGGTAATTTAGTAATTACAATGCTGATATCCCTAACATTATAATCATTAATAGGACAAATTAAAAGTACGAACATATTAATTCGGTGAGATATTTAAAGATTTTGAAAGATAAAGAAGGTGATTTAAAATTGACTGATTGGCCAACCTTGATCATAAATATATAGGCTTTCTTAAAACGATCAAGTGGCAGTATGGACCAATATGAAGAAGAAAAAAAAACGTTGAAAAAGTTGTAAGATATACCCAAGTAGGATTGTGAATTATGATTATTTAACTATCATTTAGGTTTACACTATATTATGTTGAAAGGTGCAAAATAAAGTAGACCTAATCCGTTTTCTAAAATGTCCTTCCATATCTCAACCAATTTACTTGATACCCTTTTTTCTAGGATAAGGACACACGGTGAAAGATATGCTTTCATTATTTTGTAATCTCCTCTTTGTTTATTAATGCACTGATTAAATGATTAAACGTTTAAAATGACAACTATTTTAAATTATGTGTATATCTTGCTATTTATCCCTTTAATATCCAAATCTGTTTTGGACATTAACGCATTATGTATATAATACGATCTCCGAATTCAAATATAATTTTAGTGGATTTGGAACAAAATGGAAAAGTGAGAAAATCGAGAAGAAAAAAAATCAGGACGGAAAATGTAATTATAATACTACCTCCGCTACATTTCGATAGGCTGTGTAATCTTCATTATTCTTTGATTAGTATTTAAAGGGAAAGTCCACCCCAAAAATAAGTTTGTTTCGATAGAGGCAGAATAATAAGAAAATCAGGTGAGTGAAAGTTTGAGCAAATTCTGAATGAAAATAAGAAAGTTATGAATTATTGAAGTTGTGATCAATCAAATACAAATTGGCAACTCTGTGACTTATTATACGAGCTCTCCTTCATTTGCTTTGTGCATAATATTCCATAAAATCATGTTTTCTTCGTTATTGATGACGGAATATATTTTTGTTCCTTGCAGGGGGAGTATAAAAACATATTTGCAATTATTATATTTAGGGTGCATGTATGGTTGAAATTTTTCTTGAGGGAAAATGAAAATTTTAGATTTTTTTAGTACTAAGCAAATGGAAGTTGAGCTCGCATTTTACGTCATAGAGTTGCCAATTTGTGTTTGATTGATCACAACTTAAAAAATCCTAACTTCCTTATTTTTAATCGGAATTTGCTCAAACTTTCACTGACTTGTTTCTCTCATTTTTCTACTCCTATTAAAACTAACTTAATTTCAGGGTGGAATTCCCCTTTAAGCATTTTAATACGTTCTTATGTAGGACATTATGTTATTATTTATACTCATGTGTATATTCGTATAGCCTATATTATTTTGTAGCTTCGTCGCACATATTACTTCAAAGCAAAAGAGGTCTTTCTCGATTACGAGTTGTCAATATGCAATTCTCTAAGATGTCTGAATACAATGTGGACCTTGTAGAGTTCAGTCATTCAATACTGTTTGCTAATAAATTCCAATTCATATCGAGACAATTTCGGGCGTGCTAGTTATACAAGAGGTCGTTCGAGATGATGTGAGAAAAATCGCATATGGTCGTTCCAGGTTATTGTCGTCTAGTCCGGCGTCTAGATCTAGTACATGTATTAAGAGAATTAACATTACATATGTGTTAACTTTAATGATGTTTAATCCGTTATCGTCCTACAATTTCTTAGAAATGTTATTAATCATGCAGCGGCTGTGTGTAATTTCACTCCAATGTCTATGTCTAAGTAGACGTCTACGTATGTTTATCAATTATATTTCGATTATTACTGTTTTTATGGATAAAATATGTAGTTTATTGCTTGTAAAATAAATTCCTCGTAACATTTCCATTTATCTAATTTGGATGAATAAAATAGAATTCATAGTTATTCATAGAATTTCATTTAGAATTAATATTCCAATGATTCAACACAGATATTAATCGAAAATTCATACCCCGTAAATGTTTGTGTGTGGGGCGGGCGCGGGATTCTCCTAATAATATCTAGGTGCCTTTTTACAATAACAAATATATATACAAAGTTACAGTAAGAAAAACGATTTGAAACGTCTTTAGCTCGATGTCACATAACTTTCAACTAAATCCCTCGAACCACCTAGTGTGTACACGATCCTGAATTTGGATATACAAAATTGAAAGCATTAAACATATCAAATTTGAGCAATAAAGCGATTGGACCATCTTGAAATTGGTGTCATAAATATCCACGCAAAATATCGTACGTTTTCTCCCTTGTAATGACCCAATAATTGAAACATAAATATTATGGACTTTAATCGTTAAATATTTGTAACAGAAGGGCATGCCGATAACATTCCAATAGCACTCATCGAAGTGCGAAGTAGTGCATTGTCAAACCCTTGTAATATTTGAAGGGGCGAAGCAAGGTGGAGGGGGTTGGGTGGGCGAGGTGTCCCACCCCTTTGGAAAATTGTATGTATGCATATCCGTTGTTATGGACATTTTGTATATATGAACTTGTCAGAAATGTAAGAGCGTTATAGCGGTTCCAGACGAGTATTATATGTACATATACAGATAATATATATTTATGTTTGTATATAAATACATGTTAATAGAACAAATAATTCCATTTGGAAAATCCTCTGTCATGAAATAATAATTAAAATTGAAATCAAAATCCTTAAGAGTTCCACATTTTCACTTTTTCACTATGACCGGTTTCAATTTTGTTTCATTTTTATATCAACTTCAATTGTTTAAATTATTATATATGTAGAGAGAGAGAGAGAGAGAGCGAGATGATGTGAGAGAGAGAGAGAGAGAGAGAGAGAGCGCGAGAGAAAGAGAGAGAGAGAGAGAGAGAGAGAGAGAGAGAGAGAGAAACAAAAATATCGTTCTGCGGCGGAGGATATTTAAAAGGAGACTCTGCACAAACTTCATTGTCTACATTTTTTGTAAGGGGGGGGGGGGGTTGAGCCCCAACCCCCTTAGAACCAGTAATGTACTGTAGACCTTCATAAACTGTTCTAGCAACACCTCTGAATATTTGCACAGAGTGCTCATCCTTTGTATAATAGATCATTATGAAGATTATATAGTTCCAGTTTGTCCTTTTAAGTGGAGGGTAATTGAACCGAGAAATGTGAACTTTTACAACTTCATAATTCATGATGGGTTAAAGTACAAGGGGAACAATGGAAAAGGTGTCGCAATAATATTTAAAAAAAGAGAAAAATTGCGTTCATTTCAGCTTTCTTGAAAACTCTGATTTTCGAAAGACGTGTTGTCAAAATTAATCTCGATGTAAGACTGAAAACATTGCTCAAATTGTGGCGGTAATACGAGATTTAGTCAAACTTATTGGAAATGTAATAGTCGTACGTTCACAATGTTTTATTTGGAAAAATTGCGTGTAAACAAATACAATAATTTTGTTAATTAAGTTTCAACTGGGTAATGGAAAGGTACAATTTGTACCCAATAGGACTACTGCGGACTATCACTATCACCACGTACAAATATCCCTATTAAAGAGAAGGTCCGGGGGTTCTGGGAAGAGGTAAAAAATAATTTGTGAGCGTTATCATTTTTATTATGCAAGGGTGGATGAACATCAGATTAAACATGTTCCCTGAAAAGCATGGCTCTTCAAATGCCTTCATATTCTAAATATGACATAAACATCGTAAAAATCGGGGGTAGGTTTTTTTCGCCATGTGCTCGTGTAGTCCCATATACATCATTCTGTGTACAGTGCTTGTAACTTTGCCAAGATTTTGCCCAATTTCTTATCAATTTGATGATTCCAGAACCTTGCAATACACACGAATACTTATACACTAGCTAGATGATCAACCTTTTCTGATAGATTCCACACCGTTTCTGACCAGAACTCAACTTTATCTTTAAGGGCAATAACTCTTGTCAACGAGTCTCAGGATAATTTTCCTAGAGGACAGTTGCCACCGGACAACTACGAGGACAATACTCGTAAGACTGCAACACCTCAAGTCTACTTCAATTTATCCCGATTACCCGAAGCCAACTACTGAGGGGGTGTATTAGAGGGGTATAATATTAGTTGTCTGGGGGTAATGTATTGTAGGGTTGTTCGCCCCCAGAGTAAATGTCCAGGACTGGAGGTAAATATCAAGGGGGTTAATGTCTAGAGTGTAGTTGTCCAGGGATATCTTTCAGGGGTAGGTGTCCGGGGTAGGTACCTTGGGACAGGTTTTCCATGGGATGGGGTTGGGGTAGGGGTGGTAGTCCATGGTCCAGGGTGTCAAGTTCCTTGAATTGTTTGGGGGGGGGGGGGGGGTGCTAAAAAATCGAATTCATACTTCTATGTAAGCATCCAAGGGACCTACAGATTTACATTTATCTCCTCTGACAGAAAAAAAGAAGATTATAAAGGTAAAGTGAAGAAGAGAGATAGAGAGAGCGGGAGAGAGAGAGGGGGAGAGAGAGAAATGAGAGAGAGAAGAAGAGAGAGAGGAGTAGAGAGAGGGAGAGAGAGAGAGAGGGAGAGAGAGAGGGAGGGAGAGAGAAAGAGGGGAGAAAAGAGAGGAGAAAGGAGAGCGGAGAAAAGAGAGAGAGAGAGAGAGAGCTGTTAAGAAAATAACCCACTAAAGAAATACATACACTGAAACATGCATCTGAAACATAGAAAACAAAGAACATACACATGTACGTGTGTAGGTGGCCGTCTGCATTAGATGCTATTTATTGACCGCATTCTGTCACCCTTTGGTATTCACAACTTGTTGAATTATGTCTCAATGTCATTCAAACATTCAAAGTTCATTGCCGATTGATTCAAAAATCCAAATGAAAAAGCAATATTCATTTGCACAAAATTTGCAGGAACAATATTGAGGAAAATTATTGCAAAACAAGGAAATAACTTTTCACTTCATGGCATAAAAACTGACAAGTACACAAATCATAATTAAGTACATGTACAACAAATAAATAACATGAATATTTTGAAATAGAAATATGGCAGGTTACTGCTTTACTGAAGAAAACAAAATTTCACATGGAGTGATAAAATAAAAAGGCTCAAAGTAGTGGGTTTTAATGTGGGATATTTGACACCATTAGGGTGTTTAACCAATAACAGGTGTTGTTAGTAACCAAGAGTCGAGACTTCACTTTTACCACAGGCAGGTGTTGCTATGTACTCTGGGCCCTGGCCTACCGCCGTAAGGAATTGTCTTTGTATTATTAAATTTCCCTTACCATCAAGATATGAAGGCAAGTTGGGAGTGTTTTCTGGTGGGATCGCAGGTTTGCTGCTCCATAGACCTTTGCAGACACAGACATGTTGATTGGTAATTCAACCAAATCTGGTGTCAGCAAATTACGAAAGTGCAGTGTTCTACCAAGACTCAAGATCGACTTTAAGTTGGACTTAACTATGGCAGGCCGTTCATGCCACTGTTTTCTCTCACCATTTACTGGCATTGGTTTCTCAAGGGACATACAAATCATGGTCACAAATCTTCATTTTTTGGATAATTCATCTAAAGATCATAATGGTGAGAGCAAATAGTGACATAAACGGCCTCCCATAGTTAGTCCAACTTAAAGTCGATCTTAGTCTTTGTGAAACACTCCCCTTATGTTATAACTACATACAAGATATGGTTCAATAGAAATGTACTTGCACCAGTAAAGAAATAAATAGATTATCACTGCTGGAAAATATTCATCTACCAATATTTGTAAACATTGGCAAAGCATATCAAATCTGAGTAAAAAAAAAAAACTTCATGTTTTTATTTAGGTCGATCGTTTAAGATGTCAGTACAAGCCTCTGACTACAATCGACTCTTTTGATCTTTGATCTAGAGTTCATTTTCAAATGCTGCATCGTTTAATACATACAAAAGGAGCTCTGAACCAGCGCAGCTGATATATTTTGTATAAAAGCTGCGCTATATTAATCTATTATTATTATTATTAGCCAACCTTCCATGTCAAAAATTACAAATCTCCAAGGTAGAGTTTACAAAGACAGCACATTTTGCATGCCTTTACAAACAGATTTTTACCAGATTATGAGAGGAATGTAGGCTTCAGAACACTGGGCTAAAGGCAGGAAAATAGGAATCAGGGCAGCGTTTCACGAACCGTCATGAGTACAAGTCCGCCGACAATGGGATGTCGGTGAACTTGTACTCATGACAGTTTCGTGAAACGATGCTCAGTCCTCCAAATTAGGAGAGGCAAGCAGCTATACTAATACAACTTTTATGATAATTAGAAAACAGGAAGGAGATACACATGTGAAGCAAGAAAATAGATATGCCTTTGGCACTGATTTTTAGTGGCAAAAGCATAAAATACTGTAAAACGACTCCGACACCAACCAAACAAACGCACAATACACAGACAAAATATACTTTATCTACCACAAGAATTATGACCCTTCTTTGAGAAGGTATATTACACAAATACAGTGAAATAAAACCATTACACTGTCTAAGAAAGTAAAAACTTAGTACATTTTACGGTTAAATCATTTGCATATCAATCAATAACTAAAGGCAACCCGACACTTGGTGTAATAAGGGCACCTCTGACATTTTCATACTGGACTTGACTTATAAAATAACTCTACAATTTCTTGCAGAAAAGTCAAACTTTTCATATTTTTTGTATAGCAAGGCATATGAGATCAGCTGCTATACGTATGAAATTGAATATTCAGGACCTAGAATTGCGTGAATGTTGCGAGAAAGCCCTTCTTCGTCACGTAACCATCGCTGACGAGGGTTACGACCACGCGGCCAGACTTGCTCTCGTAGACGAACGGAGATTTGACTCCGCACAGCTTCTCAGGTGTGCTACTCTGGTAGGGTTCAGATATCTGGAGGAAAAAAGTAATAATAATACCGGTTTATTATAGGGGTCATAGCAGGATGTAAGGTTCCTGGGAGCCAGTATAGAAATAGCTAGGCCTCAAATATTAAAGCAGTCCATATATCTTTTATATACTGAATTCACAAAATAGTCTACAAAGAATTCTTGCCTTATTATCCTTTTGAGTAGAGATTGGTTAAAACATAACAGAAAATCTTTGGGAAGCGCGAACACTGTATGGTACGTATCCGCGCGAGCATACAAAAACTTTTTACGTGTAAATCAATGGGGATCTCAGCAAAATTTAACTTTGCGACCAGTTACCAAGGGCAACGGGCATCTTTGCCCTTAACTATTGCCCGTTATCCAGGGCGACGGGCATAGCTCGTTTCTTTGCGGGCATGGCTAAAATCACGACCAATCAGATGACTAGATTTATTCAACATACTAAAGAGAGGTATATACAAATAAATATAATACATATATATATATACAATGTATATATACAATGTATATATGTATATAGAGAGAGAGAGGGAGAGTATGAAAAAGATAGATAAATAGAGAGAAAGAGAGAGAGAAAGAGAGAAAGAGAGAGAGAGAGAGAGAACTTAAACATAAATACATTAACATATAGAAATATATATAATATATATATATATATATATATGTAAAGAGAGAGAGAGAGAGAGTGAAAGTTAAAGAATGAGGGAGAGAATAAGTGAAAGATATGAGAAATAAATAAATAAAATAAAAGAGAGAGGGAGCGAGAGACCCTTACCTGCACATAGTCATATTTGCACTCGTCTCCTTCCAATTCAAAGTGAGTGAACTCTATCCTTATCCTGCCATTGGCGCTGGCGGTGATCGTGGTCGAGCACTGTACCTGGAGGGGGTACCTGATGGGCCAGCCGGGGGAAGCAAAGGACTTCTTCTCCCCTACCAGGGCTTGGAGACCTTGGGTGCATTCTGCGGCTGGAAGAACAAAGTCAGAAACAGGCTCATTTTAAAACCAAATACTTCAAATATTCTAGGTTGCTCTCCACAACAAGTAGTTACTAACTACTCAATTCATCTACTATGTATAATTGGGCGTATCCGGACACCTACATCCTGGACAACTACCTTCCGGATAACCACCCCAGGATAACCTCCAGGACAAGTGCCCCCTAGGGAAACGGCCCTCTAGGACATATACCTCCTTGGTAACTACCATCTAACTACCCCGGTCAATAACCACTTAGGGTAATTATCAATCGGGGGGTAGTTGTCCGGGAGTAGTTCTCCTAGAGGGTGTTTTTTCTAGGGGTGGTTGCCCTAGGGGGTAGTTGTCCTAGAGGGTGTTTATCCTAGGGGTGGTTATCCGGAGGGTGGTTGTCCAGGGGGTAGGTGTCCTAGAACCATAATTGGGTTTTAGAACACTTGCTCCTGCGGCAATCGCTCTATGTCAATTGCCTACACGAAACAAATTCTTAACGGTCGACTCCTGGGCCCAACATTATACCTAACCCTTAATCTAACCTAAAACTCAATTGCACCCCTCATCCTAAACCAGTACCTTTGCAAAATAAAGCTTGGAGCAATCATCGCCAGAGCAATTGTTAGATTACCGCTTGAGTGTGTAGCTATAGATAGAATGTTGCTATGTCTGTTCAGCCTCTGGCAAGCATTTGAAGTGTCATGAGAAACTGTTGTTTAAGAACTATGCATCACATCAGTAAAAGAGAACTTACTCCCTATTCACACCTACCCAGTAGTGGTAACAACTACAACAGTCCTTATTATTTGTTTGTTATATCATGACAGCCAATATAGTGAACCATATCTCTCTTTTAAAGAAACATCCTTGTGATGAGAAGTTCTTACCTATTGCTGTTGCTTCAGCTGGTGGTTGGTATGGTGCAGGAGGCCCATGTGGTGGTTGGTACGGTGCAGGCAGTTCATTTGGTGGTGGGTACGGTGCATGTGGTTGGTACGGTGGCGGAGGTTCATTCGGTGGTTGGTACGGTGGCGGAGGTTCATTTGGTGGTTGGTATGGTGCATGTGGCTGGTATGGTGCCGGAGGTTCATTTGGTGGTTGGTACGGTGCAGGTGGTTGATATGGTGGCGGAGGTTCATTTGGTGGTTGGTACGGTGCATGTGGCTGGTATGGTGCAGGAGGTTCATTTGGTGGTTGGTATGGTGCATGTGGCTGGTATGGTGCAGGCGGTTCATTTGGAGGTTGGTACGGTGCAGGCGGTTCATTTGGTGGTTGGTACGGTGCATGTGGTTGGTATGGTGCAGGAGGTTCATTTGGTGGTTGGTATGGTGCATGTGGTTGGTACGGTGCAGCTGGTTCATTTGGAGGTTGATGCGATTGGTAGGGTGCATGGATCTGCATTAGGAATTAAAAATGAATGTAAACAGATTTCATCTTACTCGGCTTAATAATTGTTAGTTCCAATGGTGGAATATGTATCATCTTTATTCAAAAGTCAATAAGAAATGCAATCAGTTGTGCCAACATGGAAGGAGAAGTTTACCCCAGGTCAATGTCGAAGAGTTCCTTAGAATTAAAATGTATCCTTGGCAGGAAATTTCATGAAGCAAAGTCAGTCTTTACCATGTGGAGCGCCAGGAGTGTTAAGTTTGATAGACAAGAACACACTACTTTTATTATTATCTCAATAGAGAGTTAGCATAGCAACATGCAGTAGAGTACAGATACATGTAGTTACATCAACGAAAGTCACACTCATTCAGAAGCCAATTCCTAAGATAGTCATTATCAACGACACGCCTTCTGCAACATTTCCACTGATCTGCGGCGTTCCTCAAGGTTCCGTAATCGGCCCACTTCTCTTCATTCTCTACACCAGCCCACTGTCTAAGGTCATTAATTCTCACCAGGGGATTCAACATGCGATGTACGCTGACGACACTCAGATTTATATAACTCTTAAGCCTAACGGGAAGGATGATGCGACTCAGAAACTCAGCAGTTGCCTTGAAGACCTTAGGTTCTGGTCTTCTAACAATAGACTTTGCCTGAATGAACGGAAATCTGAAATGATCCACATTACTTCCAAATTCAGAAACACTGATTCCTTCCCCGACTTGGTTACCGGAGATGGTTCACTGAAGGGTAGTGAATACGTTCGAGACCTTGGTGTTTCAATCGACAAAAATCTCACATTTCAGCAGCATTTTAAAAACGTATGTAAATCGGCATCTTTTAGCATCTTTAAAATTGGGAAAATTAGGAAACTACTTGACCGGCCCACAATTGCAAAATTAACCCATGTATTTGTATCCTCCCACCTTGATTATTGTAATTCAATTTTTTCTGGCCTTCCGCATTCGTACCTACTTCCACTTCAAAGAATTCAGAATACTGCTGCAAGGCTTGTTACTCTCTCGAGAAAGTTTGAGCACATAACTCCAATATTGCGTTCTCTTCATTGGCTTCCCATACACCATCGTACAACATTTAAAGTTCTTCTTCTTACATACAAAATTCTCCATGGCCAAGCCCCTAAATATCTTTCAGATTTGATTTCCTTACGTTCTTCTAGTTCTTTAAGACCTCTTAGATCATCATCAACCTTGCAGCTAACCCTTGGACCTCGTACCGTTACAAAATATGGCGATCGAGCTTTCTCAGTAAATGCCCCTATCCTTTGGAATAAATTACCAGCACACTTTCATAATATTCATTCTCTTGACCAATTCAAGTCCTTGCTGAAAACGCACCTTTTTAATTCATGAATTATATTTTGCAGTTGTGAGTCGGTCAAAGGAGGTGCACACCCTCTTATTTCTTGTTTGTTTGATCTTATGTTTGATCCTATGTTTGACCTCATGTATGTTTGATCTCACTCGTATTTGTATTATTATATATGTATGATTTATTGAATAAAGAACAGATGTATAAGTTTTGGTAAAGACTATAGTGCGCTTAGAGACACCAGTATTAAGCGCCTAATAAATATTATGTATTATTATTATTTTCTCTCATCTGAAAAGTGTTCCCTTTAAGCCTGTGTGTCATAATTTTCTGTCTCAACATGCTATGAGCCAGGATATTCACAAATCTAGAATTGGAAATGCCATCAGATTCGAATTAGAACTTACATTTGAAGGAACAGCTGTGATTTGTGCATGGTAGCCCGATGCTCTTTGGTAGGCGTCACTGTGGAATTGGATCTCGCATGTAGCAGAATGGGAGTGCCATTCGAACGGAGCCAGAGACCCACAGAACGTCTGGGTTGCGCCGTCTGGAATACTCGTTACCTTTGGAAATGGACAGGACAGAAAAGATTACTTATATTATGCAGAGTTTAATGCATATTACACAGCATTGAATGCATATTACGCAGCATTGAATGCATATTACGCAGCATTGAATGCATATTACGTAGAATTGAATGCATATTACGCAGAATCGAATGTTTATTACGCAGAATTGAATGTTTATTACGCAGAAATGAATGTTGATTTATTACGCAGAAATGAATGTTTATTTAATACGCAGAATTGAATGTATATTACGCAGAATTGAATGAATATTACGAATTGAATGTATATCACGCAGAATTGAATGTATATCATGCAGAATTGAATGTATATTACGCAGAATTGAATGTATATTACGCAGAATTGAATGTATATCACGCATAATTGAATGTATATTACGCAGAATTGAATGTAATTACGCAGAATTGAATGCATATAACGCAGAATGGAATGTATATTACGCAGAATTGAATGTAATTACGCAGAATTGAATGCATATAACGCAGAATGGAATGTATATTACGCAGAATTGAATGTATATTAATCCCATGGGCCTTTTTTGCATACTGGTAATGCATACTTCTTTGTGAAGAACCCCAATATGAATTATTTTAATGTTGGGCTTCCTGGGAATAATTTCAGTTTGTAGAGAAATTTAGGGTTGCACTCAGTAAATAAAGATACCATGCTCGAATTTGTAATATAAAACAAGTTGCCTGTTTATGTAAAATTATATCTAAATAGTCAGAATGCGAATTGCATAAATTATTTAGAAGTTGGTAGGTAACATAAACATCATGGCTTGCCCTACTCAACAACAATTTGAATTCTGGTAACTGAAATACAATTATTTGTAACATGGTAGACTGGAGAGTTATCTGGGACTACGTCACAATCCACTGATGAAATTGCCAAATTCGCATAGACTTAGTGATCTCAATTTTAAACGTTCATAACTTTCTTATTATTGGTCCGATTTAATTCAAACTTTCCCTATTTTCTGCTGCCATACAATCAATTTATCACAAGGGATGGATGACCCTTAAACGTTTTGTTTATAAAGCTTTCTTCAATGAAATACCAATCATGCAAGCCTGAAACAGATATTGCCTGAGCAAATATCAATTTATTATGGGACCAATGTTTTGCTGTGAAAGGAAAAAAGTTTGTTCACAGAGCTTTCTGCAAAATGTTTACAAGCATTCAGACGAATACAGATAAATATCATATAGGTATCCATGAAATAATTGTTCATCACAATGCTTGTATTTTGATCAATTAACCACCAGCACCCACTGTAGAAATACACTGTAGTAAGAGGAGGAGCGCCTTACAAGCGACCACTCTTATGTGCTCTCTTGTTTTCTGTGAAATTTTGTGTCTTTTTGTGATCTTCGTGATTTGATGTTTACACCAGTGGAGGAAGTTTATACCTGGAACCTACTGGAAATGTTCTGTCTTGTTATATGGATCAATTGTGAAGTTTTTAGTGAAAAACTATCTGCTTTTTCAACCTTTCTGTGTAACTTGTACATCAAGGGATCTTCATTACTCCTGTGCAATGTGCTAACACAGTCATGTAACATTTTACTGCTTCATCAATAAATCTGTCATTACCTGGAGGCTGGCAGTCTTCAATTTCACTCGATGAATCTTCATTCCTCCTGTGCGGTCAGCTTGACATATTGAACTTTTATGTCCAAATTCACAAGGGAGTTGCACATTCTGCTACTAGAACAATGGAACCACTTATCTTTCTATTCCTCCTCTTTTTTCTGTGTGGAGGTGTTCCCTGTGGTGATTCATCTAATGTTGAGACTACCACTTTAATTTATGTAAAAACGAGTGAATCATTTGGAAAACAACTTCATCATCAGAAATATTTGTCTCAACGTGTTCCCTATTATTCTAACACATCATCAACTTTCCAACTGCAATTATTGATATCTGGTGATATCAATCCTAATCCTGGTCCCCAGACTGAAAATGAGCATCGATCAACCTACTTAACTCCTATTTCCTATCACCGTGATGAACTTTTAAAATTAAAATGTACCCCACAGGCTATTTGTTCACAATATGCCTTGCAGCCTTTTGTTATGGATCACATCGAATCTCTGGGAATTGGAACATTTCAGAAACAGTCCAAACGTAGACGCAGTCACAGGGGAAAAAAAGGTGGACGTCGAAGACTTAAACAAATACCCAATCTCCCTGTCGCATCCAATCTCCCGTTCGCATCCACGTCTTCACCCACAGTTAACTTTGCATTATGGAATGCAAGATCAATTAAGAATAAAATTCCAATTTTATCAGAACTTGTTTTAACTCATGACCTTGACATTTTATGTGTCACAGAGACCTGGTTGACAGGTAATTATCGTGATGACCCACCCATTGCCGATCTTACTTCAACTCTCCCAAATTATGACATACATCACGTCCCACGTATTGGAAGGGAAGGTGGTGGTGTATGTGTGCTTCTTCGTTCTACCTTCAAAATTCACAAAACCGAACTTCAATCATTCATTTCTTTTGAATATATCGATGTAGCTGTATCATCTAACTCCCAAAAACCTCTTCGCCTCATCATTCTTTATCGGCCTCAAACAACAAAAGATAAGCAGCATTTGGCACCGATTTTCTTTCGTGAGTTCGGCACCTTCTTGGAGGATATTGCGTCTATTCCTGGTTTACTTCTCATCGCCGGTGACTTCAACTTTCATGTAGATGACTCGACTGATAGAGAGGCTACCATTTTTACAGATCTCATAACCTCCGCTGGACTTACTCAATATGTAACTGGACCCACCCACAAAGATGGACACACTCTTGATCTCATCCTAACTCGAAATACTGATAACTTTGTCTCAAATTTAAATACTACCAGTTATTTGCCGTCTGATCATTCTGCTGTGATATGTAATTTGAATATTGCGCGACCAAAACCAGCAAAAATCAAAATCTCTTTCCGTAAATTTCGCGATATTGATATTAATGTCTTTCGCTCTGATATATTAAATTCACCTCTGTATAAATCTCCCGCATCTGAATTGGACAACTTGGTTTGTCAATATGACTCTGTTCTAAATGACCTTAAAGACAAGCACGCACCTTTAATAACTCGCACAATCAGGTGTCGTCCTAACGCACCTTGGTTCAATGAAAAATTACATGAAATGAAACGGATCTTACGACGCCTTGAGCGACGTTGGGTTGCTTCTAAATTAGAAGTTGACAGACAAATTTTCAAAAACCAATGTTATGAATATAATCGCATGATCAAACAATCCAAACAAAACCATCATTCAAAACAATTTGAAGGTTGTAATTCAAAGCAGCTATTTCAAAAAGTCAACAAATTGTGCACACCAAAAGTACCCAAGGTGTTACCTTCTGGCGATTCTGATCTTTCACTTGCTGAACGTTTTTCTGACTTTTTTACAGACAAAATTAGGAGTATCAAAAATGTTCTTAAGGATTCATCAAAAACGGATGTTTCCATATCCATGCTTGATTCCTGCAATTCTTCATTTCCTGAATTTTCACCAGTATCAGAAAATACTGTCAGAGTTATAATAATGAAATCTCCATCAACTTCATGTAGTCTCGATCCAATGCCGACATGGCTGCTTAAGAACTGTTTAGATGAGCTTTTACCAGTCATTACCAAAATTATAAACATGTCTATTCAAAGTGGTCAATTTCCTGATGTTTTGAAATCGGCACAAATCACTCCTCTTTTGAAGAAACCAAATTTGGATTGTGAAATTTTGAAAAACTATCGGCCTGTTGCCAACCTTAAGTTTCTTGCTAAAACAATTGAACATGCTTGTGCTTCTCAAATTCAGGGCTATCTATCATCAAACAATCTGTGTAGTAAAATGCAATCTGCTTATAGATCTTCTCATAGCGTTGAAACTGCTCTTTTACGTGTATATAATGATTTGTTGTTAGCTGTGGACCAAGGTGATGAAGCTGTTTTAATACTTTTAGACTATTCTGCGGCTTTCGATACTATCAGTCATGATGTTTTTCTTGATCGCTTACGTAATAGATATGGTGTATCAGGTACTGCCTTGAATTGGTTTAAAACCTACTTTATGAATCGTTCACAATCTATTGTCATTAATGACTCATTATCCAAACCTCATGTTCCACTTGAAGGTGTTCCTCAGGGATCCGTCATCGGCCCTTTATCATTTACTCTGTACACTGCACCACTTGAAGATATTATTGAAGCGCATGGTTTAGGCCGAATGATATATGCAGATGACACCCAAGTTTATGTTGTTTTGAAACGTGATTCCGACCATTCTGTTATTACTAAACTTGAAAGATGTATAAATGATATCAAAGCTTGGTCCACTGCTAATGATTTGAAGTTAAATGAGGATAAAACTGAGGTTATACATGTAACATCTCGATTCAGAAAGTCCTCCCATTTACCATCTGTCGAAATTGCTAATGTTCCGATACAACCTGTCAAAAGTGCACGTAACCTTGGTGTCATCTTTGAAAATGATCTTAGGATGGATGATTATATAAAAAATATTTGTCGCTCAGCTTCATATGCCTTGTACAAGATAGGTCGTATTAGAAATTTTCTTGATAAAAAATCTACTGAAACGCTTATACATGCATTTATTACATGCCGTCTTGATCAATGTAACAGCCTTCTTTATGGCCTTCCGGAGTCGCACATTGCAAAACTCCAGAGAATCCAAAACTCTGCTGCCAGGCTTGTAACACGCACACGTTCTTGTGAACACATCACCCCAGTACTTCGCGAATTGCATTGGTTGCCGGTGACGTACCGCATTTTGTACAAAATTTTAGTTTTAACTTATAAATGCATTCATGAATTGGCACCAATTTATCTGCAAGAATTAATCGAGGAATACAAACCCTCACGCAATTTACGGTCATCTTCACAATTAAACCTTGTATCTACTTCTGTGTCAACTCTCTCTTATGGTAATCGTTCCTTTCGCAAAGCTTCTGCCGAACTTTGGAACAGATTACCTTTAAATGTAAAAAACTGTCAAACCGTTAACCTATTCAAAACCAGTCTCAAGACACATTTATTCAAAATTGCGTTTGATGATTGATTAACTCTGTTCCCTTTGATGTGTATTCCATATGTATTGTAATTTGTATGTTTATTTGCATTTTTAGTTTTGTATAAGATGTAATTGTATATCAGTCTATTTTGTGTGTATAGCGCTTAGAGACTTCGGTGGTAAGCGCTTTATAAGTAACGTTTTTATTATTATTATTATTATTAGATTGTAGCGAACAACCAAATATTGATACTGACCTACATTTGGACTGGGAAAAACTTGCCTCTCTTCTTCAAATTCTAGATAGGTTCAGGAATTGTAATGGTGTGCTTTTAAATAAAATGAACTTCAACTTGATTAAAGAACAGACAATGATGATTTTTTAATGAAAGATAACTGTTTTCATGACTTTAATATGCATAGGAGTCGGCTTTCATGGGGGAACTTATTCCACACTGTTCGACAGGTGTTGTCAATCACCAGGAATAGTTTTCAGTTTGCATCAATTCCCTCATATGGTAGATAGTCTGGGGGGTATTTCTTGATGGGACCACGGGTTTGCTGTGTGCATGACTTGTACATCCATTTAATGTTATTTCCACCTAGTCTGGTGGCCTTCAGCACTAGGAAACTGACAACCATCTCCCTTTAAAATCCAGTGTCATTAAATTCTATGTGATGTCAGGTTTATGAATTTAGTGACCCCTTGAGTTCAGTGCCATGCTTCATGGTGTATCTCTAAGAATCCCACCCCTGAGAATAGACCAATTTACCAACATATACAAAAATGTATAATCTGAAATTTGTTGTGATTTTACTCCCACAAAGTTGCTAATTATTGATTTTCAGTTCATCACAACACATAAGTTTTCAATGAAAAATTGGCTTCTATTAAGAGAATACTTGATAATTTTCCATCTTTCTCATGCAGCGAGTGCTGGATGGCCACCATACTGTACAGCACTTGCTACGATAGATCCCTATGCGCAAAAAAAAAAAAAAAAAAAAAAAGAAAAAAAAAAAACGTAATTTTTAGACAACATTCCGTACTGGCGTAATGGTCGTTAATTTCCGTACCAATTACGGGAAATCCGTACTAGTTGGCATCTCTGCACTTGTATTTCATTCCTAGCTCCCCCTATTCAAAATAGCACCCTAAAGAACTACTGTGTACCATCCTGATGATTGTCCCCTAGCTGACCCCCTCCCCCTGCCCTGTCCATCTCCAACTATGCCATTAATATCCAAAGAACAGGGGTGATAGTGAGCATCCCCCCCCCCCCCACTCTGAGAAAAAAAAGGGATTCAGGGGGGGGGGGAATGGCATCTAAAAACATTAGGGTAGGAAAATTTGGAAAAATAAATAAATAGGGTAAATAGGGGTAAAATAAGTAATAAAAAAAAAGTTTTATTAAAAAATTGGGGGAAAAAATAAATAAATCAGGAAACAGATTTAAATCAGGCCTGAAAGAAAGATTTGCATATTCATAACCTATTACCTACCTTTACATAGTCATAACTGCATGTGCTTGAGGCCTCCAGGTTGAAGACGATGAAGTTGATCTGGCATCGGGAGCCGTAACCAGTCGTGAACCGGACAAAGCAATCAACGTTGAGTGGATAGAGGCTAGGATAGTCCGGAGACTGCACGATTGCTGAAGTTCCGCTGATTTCGGTGATGCCGTAGTGGGTCTCACAACCTGGATGGGGTAATAATATTCGACAAACATATCGAGGGTTCAGTGACACAGAGACGTACATGTAACTTCATATTTTGCCAAAATGAGTATTTGATATCAAAATATTCAGAAAAATGTGGGCTTTCCAGGAAACGCAAAGACTTAACTTCACCCAATACCCCATTGAAGTCAATGGCTAGTGAAACAGACTTAACTAGACAGGTGGTCACTAAAGCAGGTTTGACTGTACAGGTATATAATTAAATACAAGTGCATTTGGTAAAATACATTGAAGTAGACTTTGCGAATGACAAACAATTTTTTTTCTTCTCATTTTCCGAAACATTTTACACGATCTGCTTACCTGTGACTGGGGCAACAACGACAGCGGCTACGTTCGGCACCGATTCGTACGCTGCATAGAAACCAGACGAGGGCGTCCTATCGTCGCTCTTGAACGTCACCGAAACCACGTTACTCTCCGAGGTCCATGAGAAAGGGTGCTGCTTGCGCCCACAGAACCGCTCGTCGAGACCGGGAACCTGAACATCTTGTACCTAAATTTAATAACGGAGTGAAACAATTACAGTGAGACCTGCCTATAAAGACCACCCAAGGGAGACATGAAAAGTGGTCTTCATAGGCAGGTGGTCTTTATGTACAGGTTCTTTCAGTACATGTTCCAATGAGAAAACATTCAAGGGACACAAAAATGTGGTCTTGGTAGACGGGTGATCACTAAAGCAAGTTTGACTGTACCAATGAGAGAGGTCAGCAATAATTTTGTGTTTTCCATGAAATGATATCTTTACACCTTTCATTTTGGATGCTACCTACAAATATACATGCCCTTTCCAGTATCAATAAAATGAAAGGTTGACAGAGCATGTAGCATTTTGGTATTTGTCCAACTGATTTTCATTAAATCAACCAATACTGATATCTATAATTTATCATTATGTCATTTTGACGAGACATCACAATATTCATCATCATCACCATCATATCCATAATCCTCCTCCTCATTATGGTCATCACCATTATTATTATAATCATCAATTTTGTTATTACAGTCAAACCTGTCTATAGCGATCGCCCAAGGAAACATAAAAATTGGTCTTTGTAGACAGGTTCCTTTAGTACATGTTTAAATGAGAAACATTTTCAAGGGAAACAAAAAAGGCGTCTTTATAGACAGGTGATTGCTATAGCAGGTGCGACTGTACCAATTGTCATCATTATCATCCTTATTCATCCTCCTCCTCCCCATCATTGGCATAACCATTACCATCATTATTATTATCATTTTCATATTATCATTGATAGCATTATCATCCTTACCAGAACATAATCATACGGGCAGCTTGTATAGCCTTCTGTATTGAAGTCATTGAAGTTGATTCTGACATGGTAACCCACGGCAACGGTGATGAGGGTGACACAGAGGGAGTTGTCAGGATAGTTACCGGGGTAACCAGGGCTAGAAAAGGTTCCTGCCGGAGCAGTAAGCTGCTCGTTGCAACCTGGGAGAAAATCACAAAAGAGAAGGTCAAGATATTGGTCAATAGTGCTATAGCTCGCATCTCGGGGTATTTCACAAAGACTAAGATCAACTTTAAGGTGGACTTAAATATGGCAGGCCGTTCGTTCATGCCACCGTTTGCTCTTGAAGTTTACTGGCATTGTTCTCTCAAGCGACGTACAAATCTACAGAATTTACCTTTTTTGATAGCTCATTATAATTTATTGAAGTTAAAAATACTATCTAAAGATCATAATTGAGAGACCAATGGTGAGAGCAACCAGTGGCCTGCCATACCGGTAGTCAAGTCCAACTTAAAGTTATCTTAGTCTTTGTAAAACACCCGCAGGGCCTGTATTGAATTCAATATTTAAGTAAAAAATCTAAGCTTTTTACTTCGTATTTGGCTTAGGGTACATAAAATACTAAGCCAATTTTGGTATTCAATTCAAACTTTTGGCCTAAGTATTTTACCCTAAACTTAAGACGGCTCCCTACCAGACTTCAGTCAATTATCTGAGGGCCTCGATTGGCAGGCATATGGTTTTCTTACACAGTATCATAACCTGCGCACAATTATATTAGCGCGCATTTATTGCGACGAGTTAATTGCGCATTACTTTTGATTGACCGTGTGATGTCACAGTGCTTTTCAGTAAGTATCTTACTTGTATTCTGTCTAAGGTAAGTAAAAGTCTAAAATGCAATTTGAATATGAGATAAGTAAACTTCTCATCTTTGCCATTTACTTAGTAAATTTCTTACTTATTCTAAGTATTGAATTGAATACCGGCCCAGGGGGGTGTTTCACAAAGATCCTACGTAGAAAATTAACACTAAGTTGGACTTAAAAATTATGGACAGCCATTGGAGCCTCAAAATGAAATATATTCAAAAGCAGAAATTCAAGTATTTTAGACTTTTTATAAATTCCACATCCAGAACATGAAATCTCCTTGATGGTAAAAAATATGTATGATTTGAATCAACATTTTATGCCTTTCAAAATAACTTTAACAAAAAATTTTCAAAGATGCTAAAGGCTTTCCATAATTTTTTAAGTCCAACTTAGAGATAAGTTCAACTTAGGATCTTTGTGAAACACCCCCCTGGTCTACAGCACTATGAACAAATTCTTCTGGCCATGTTGTAATAAAATGAGCTAATAAAATAGGTAGCTTACTAGTACTTTGGACGGCTTGTGGGGTTTGTCCGAGCGAGATCTGTACGAAATCAACCAGGAAACCCTTGTAGAACGTGATGAAATCACTGACAAAGATGAGACTGACTTCATTGAACAGGATCTGACGTTCAAAAGTGTTCTTGAAGCCGCAGAGCTTCTCGGCTGTCACGACGTTGACTGTCGTCGGGTCAATAATCTGTTGTTGCAGAAGGATTGAAAATTTAAAACAATGGTAAAATACTTTTAAAAAGATGGTAAAGTACTCTTAAAAAGATGGTAAAGTACTCTTGAAGAGATGGTAAAGTACTCTTTGACAGATGGTAAAGTACTCTTTAAAAGATGGTAAAGTACTCTTTAAAAGATAGTAAAGTACTCTTGAGAAGATGGTTAGGTACTCTTTAGGAGATGGTTAAGTACTCTTAAAAAGATGGTAAAGTACTCTTTAAGAGATGGTAAAGTACTCTTGAAGAGATGGTAAAGTACTCTCGAAGAGATGGTAAAGTACTCTTAAAAAGATGGTAAAGCACTCGTAAACAGATGGTAAAGTACTCTTAAATAGATGGTAAAGTACTCTTTAAAAGATGGTAAAGTACTCTTGAAGAGATGGTAAAGTACTCTTGAAAAGACGATTAAGCACTCTTGAAAAGATGGTTAAGTACTCTTGAAAAGATGGTTAAGTACTCTTAAAAAGATGGTAAAGTACTGTTTAAAAGGTAGTAAAGTACTATTTAAAAGATGGTTAGGTACTCTTTAAAAGATGGTAAAATACTCTTAAAAAGATGGTAAATGACTGTTGACTCTACATGTACAGTCAAAAAACTGATTTATTCATACCCCTTTTGTGTTTTTCTTGACTCAAGAATGAAAGGTGGACTGGTTGAATTAGGGCCTTTGTTTAAAGCCCCAATACACTACTTTACTTGCGCCCTCTATATATAGCAAACAATGCATTAGCGGTACCCGTTGGTCCCCCATGATCCCCTTTTTTTTAATAGTTAATTGAGAGCTGATTTGATGAGATAACCACCTGTCAGTGACCACACAGGGAGGACTAATCCCCCCACTTTAATATGTCGATTATCAAGAAACGTAAATCGAGACAAATCAATTTTTCACGTAGGAACTTAAAAATTACAACATTGGGTTACGGTATGAATAATGTGTTTGTTAACTGTAGGTGTGTCCATGGTTTTTATTCATTTAAAGGTACTATGTCCCATTTGCAGGCCCCCAAAATGAAAAGGTTAAATTCCAAACAACATTTCAAAGATAATACTAATTTAGAACTTCCCTAAAAAAGTGGAAAAATAACGACTATTAGTTGTCGAATCGACTTAGGAGCTATAGAGCCAGTAAGTAATAGTCTGATTTTCAGACCATTGTACCAAATGGTTGTACGTTTTATGCTCAGCAAAGATTCATTCAGTTTAATTTTGGCCATTACAAGAAGTGGGTTATTGATGTAGACAAATGCTCATGTACCCTTTACAGCTCATTTTATGTATGTTATTACCAAAGAAGAAGAAAAGCCAGTCAGGCACTCAATAGTGTCTGACAGTGAAGTCTAGAAAGTAAATGGTTTCCTTGCATAATTTCAATTTTAGGACACTGCTAACGTTTAAATTTCACAGATAGGACATACATGACATATTCATAATTCCTGCAAAGTTCTACAGAATTTGATGTTCGCTGCAAAAGGGACATTGTATCTTTAAAGCCCCACCGCACCAGTTTGGCATGGAGGAATTAGACCTCCCTGCAAGGTCACTGGCAAGTGGTTATTTCATCAAATCAGCTCTCAATTTACATAAGAAAAAGGGCATCATGGGGGACCAATGGTCACCGATTAGCCATTGTTTGTTATATAGAGGGCGCAAGTAGCTATAAGTAGTGCAGTGGGGCTTTAAAAGCAAAACAAAATTAACTATAGTTTTAATTCTCATGTTGCATGGAGCCAGCTAATAATAATAGTGTAAACTTATATAGCCCGCACACACCGTCCAGGGATGCTTGTGGCGCTAGCTCAGCAACAGTTCTCTTTAAGGTAATACAAAGTTTCGGTGTGGGGTCATGAATTTGGTTCAAATGAACATATTGGAAGCATATGTGATCTTACAATATTCCGTGGTTGTTGTCTAAAGTTATGAAATTGTAAACAATAAACTGTTGTATGTACTGTTGTATGTACTGTTGTATAGCTCCCTCTCAAGGTCAAAATATTAATTAAGCTATAAAACAATGTTTCTCGACTAGAATTGACCGATTAACTATTCTCGTTTGGAAATTATATATCACAACTACATATTCTGAGAATTTCATGGTTGCAGCAACTATTGTACGGCCGTAGGCGCTATTTGAAATTTTTCTCGAAAACAGAAGTGTTTTAGGGGCTAAATTTTCCAGTGCTTATAATACATCTACAGGGGCATCCAAATATATCATAATTGTAAAGAATCATTATCTACCCAATTTTCGAAATTTCCCAAAACTTTGTATTACCTTTAATAAAAGTAAAGTAAATTTTGATTTAATAATGATGGTAAGGATTACCTGTAGATAATCAAAGTCACAGTCCGTGCTTCCCGGGGCGGGGGGCTCCAGGTTGAACTCTTGGAAGGTGAGCTTGATTCCGTAATCCGTATACACCTTGATGTTGTACTCGCACCTGAGCTGGTTGGGGTAGTCTTGAGGGAACCTCGGCGAGTGGATGGTACCGGACGTTGCCGTGATGGTGTGCACGCAGGCTGTACGGATAGACACGGGAGGAAAACAAAATGACGGTGTTTAAGATAATAATAATAAAAACGTTACTTATTAAAGGGCTTGTCGCCGAAGTCTCTAAGCGCTATCACAAACAAAATAGACTGATAAACAATTACATATTAAACAAAACGAAAAAGTGCAAATAAACCTAATTACAATACATATGAAATACACATCAATGTGAACAGAGTTAAGTTAATCATCAAAAGCAATTTTGAATAAATACGTTTTAAGACAAATTTTACAGTTTCCAGCTTTCAGAGTTTGATACTTTTTCAGAGGAGAATCTAGGTTAACAAGGAGGCATGACTGCTCAGAGGTGGTGACAGTGGTCTTGAAACTAGGGGGGTGTTTCACAAAGATCCTAAGTCGAACTTAACTCTAAGTTGGACTTAAAAATTATGGAGAGCCATTTGAAGCCGCAAAAATTCAAGTATTTTTTACTTTTTATAAATTCCACATCAAGAACCTGAAATCCCCCATGATAATAGAAAATATGAATGATTTGAATCAACATTTTATGCCTTTTAAAATAACTTTTACAAAATATTTTCAAAGATGCTAATGGCTTTCCATAATTGTTAAGTCCAACTTCGAGTTAAGTTCAACTTAGGATCTTTGTGAAACACCCCCCAGGAGGTCCCTGGTTGGAAACCCAAGGCGATGCGCTAGTGCCCTTTGTTAAAGGTGCTCAAATTCTGTAGAACTTTGCAGGAATTATGAACATGTCACGTATGTCATATCTGTGAAATTTAAATGTTAGCAGTGCCCTTATATTCAAATTAAGCAAGGAAACCTGTTTACTTTCTAGACTTCGCTGTCAGACACTATTGAGTGACTGACTGACATTTTTTTTTTCTTTGGTAATAACATACATAAAATGAGCTGTAAAGGGTACATGAGCATTTTTATACATCAATAACCCAATTCTTGTAATGGCCAAAATTAAACTGATTGAATCTTTGCCTAAACGTACGACCAGTCAGTACAAGGGTCCGAAAATCAGACTATTTCTTTAGTGATTGCAATCACTAATAAGTCGATTTGACAACTAATAGTCGTTACTTTCCCACCTAAAGACATTTTCAAGCCCTTTCGTTTTGAGGGAAGTTCTAAATTAGTATTACCTTTCAAATGCCGTTGGAATTGAACCTTTTCATTTTAGTACCTATCCTCATCATCAAGTTACTCAAAGACAACTTAAAGCATACATGCCAACATTTGAAAATCAGAAATCTGTACAAATTATGCTATTTTAAAAAAAAAGAGGAACAATCCTAACTCTCCTATTCAATACTACAGACAAATTTGTACAGGAAGAGGAACACCTGCATTAAAATGATAATTATCTTCTCCCAAAAAGAGGAATGTTCCTCTTTAATCTGAACAGTTGGCACGTATGCTTAAAGCCTTTGGCCCCCTGGTTGCTAACTTACAAGCATACACATGCTACAATAGCAGTGGGGTAAACACAAATAATAATATTCCGATTTTATATAGCGCTTAATACATCTAGATGTCTCTAAGCGCTTTACAGATATACTATAACCCTGGTTATTGGATTCAATCTCCACTCCCTGGGGAGCATTCCAGCCAGGCGTTACTCAACGCTCAAAAACTGTTTGACCAACAACGACGGTCACATCATACCAGGTACCAATTCAACATCTGTGTGGAGAGTAGCAAGTGCAGGTTAATATCTTGCCAAAGGATATTACGGCCGTGTTGGGATTCCAACCCTCGACCTTCAAGCAAAGACACCAACCAAAATCTAATTCTTACTAGGTTCTTCTGATCTATCCTCTATGGAGTATACTGCATCGTAACCAGGATCGCTGTTGGCATTGTCACTGACGAACGTCAGGAAGACCAGGTTGGTGTCCGACTTCCATTGGAAGGCTGTAGCCTTGTGTCCACAGTACCTCTCCGCTCTCCCCGTTACTACATCACGCACCTGTAAAAAAAAGATTTAAAAAAAAAAGAGGAAAATAAGCTTTAAAGATACTATGTCCCTTTTGCAGCCAACCTCAAATGCTGTAGAACTTTGCAGGAATTACGAATATGTCATGTATGTCCTATCTGTGAAAATTAAACGTTAGCAGTGTCCTAATATTCAAATTATGGAAGGAAACCTGTTTACTTGCTAGACTTCACTGTCAGACACCATTGTCAGTATTGAGTGACCGACTGGCTTTTTCTTCTTCTTTGGTAATAACATGTATAGCTCTAAAGGATTTGTCTACATCAATAACCCACTTCTTGTAATGGCCAAAATTAAACTGATTGAATCTTTACGCAGCATAAAACGTACAGCCATATGGTACAATGGTCTGAAAATCAAGACTTACTTATTGGCTCTATAGGGGAGTTCTAAATTAGTATTATCTTTCAAATACCATTGGAACTTAACCTTTTCATTTTTTTGGCCTGCAAAAGGGACATAGTACCTTTAAAATCATTAAATTGGCAACACATTGAGAAATTAAAAATCATTGTTTTTTTATTAAAATTGGCAATTCTTCAACGTTTCGACTGAATTCACACACATATATATTGTTCTCTGAGATATTACATCTTATCATAATTGTTGCCTATTTGAAGGACAATATGGAGTAAATTTAGCCCTAAAAAGTAGGCCCGTTTTGAAAGCCCTTTTTGGCAGTCGTCTACACGGTGATTATTTTTGACGATTAATCGACTAGTCGGTAATATATTCAATTCAATTCATCTTTATTCAACGATATAAAAGAAAATAGTACAATGCAATAAAACATATTGACATAATCATATACATGTATAAAATTAACATATTGTTAGGGGCAACTAAAAAAGATCAGGATCTTGTTGACTGGTGCCCCTTTGACAAAATTAACAAATTATAAGTAAAACATTAATAATAATCACAAGCAGACACATCCAACACACACACACACACTCACCCAAGAGAAGGGAAGGAGAAAGAGAGATTACATGTACAGTTTAAATATATGAGGTAAACTTATTATTATAAACTTATTATATTATTATTATATATAGGGGCAGCGTTACAGCTACGGTGGGCGGCGCTGGACGGGCTTGCCCAGCACAGGGGATTTCCGCTCAACACTCCTGATTAAAAACACTGCTTCCGCCCAGCGCTAATTTTGCATAAAACCGGCTTTAAACTTAACTATTTTGTGAAGAAAAGAAGTACTTACATTCACATTTCCCTCTTTAATCTTGTTTTATTTGCAATTGTAAAAGATTCCTGTTTTCAATTCGACAATAAATTAATATTTTTACAGATTTGCCAAGTGTTGTTTGTCTAAATATGTTACGATTCACGAAAACTTCCACAATGAATTTACCGTACGTACCGATGTATACCGGTATGTATTATACGTATACATGGGTAAATTCAATATGGCCGCCCAGGCTCGTTCGATTACTGTTCTTATAGATTTTTAGATCGTAATTTTCCAGAAGAAATAAATTAAAGTACTATAATATATATTTATTTCATTATTTATATTGTAAAATTTGTCCGATATTATCACAATTAAAGTATTAATTTTTTGATTGATTGGGTTTTAGCCAAACTTGTTTTGATCAGCGCCTAGTACGCACGTGTATTCTTGTTTATAGCTTGTGATCCCGATGTTGCAGACCCGGTACTCAATCATGAAACTCATCAGCCAGCTAGTTGTTTGCTTCTAAGTTAAGGTTAGGTAGGAATTTGATTTAGTAGAATTATTGGACAGATTTCTATTTTTCATCCATTTAGACTCTTTTTAGGCGATGTTCTTAGGTTCCCAATGAGTCATCGAGTATTCGGTTATCAAGTTCATTATTCGACTACTGGCTTTACTGGGTGGGTATACGATTAAACGTTTACTCGAAACGGGCCTGCTAAAAAGGCCATCCATGAAGGATTCCTGAGCTGCTAATTACACATACCTCGAGGTAGTCTTTACTGCAGGTGATATCATCCTCCAAGTTTAAGAAACTAAAGTCGATAACGATGCGGTTATTAGGGTCCACCTGTATCACGTCTCGGCAGTATGCCCCGTCCGGGTAGAAGTTAGGGTAGTTAGGAGACTGAAGGATGCCCTGGTCTGCGGTTTGCAGCGTACCGCAGTCTGAGAGGAAATGGATCGAAAAAGAAAATTGGGATTGTTGCCGACTATTTCTTAGAATTTAAAGGACATGTTGTGGAAGTGTGGAAGAACAGATAAAAAATGTTCCCTGAAAAGCATGGCTCCTCAAATGTCTTAATATTCTAAATATGGCATGTATACGTCATAAAAATTGAGATCGGCTTGTCTACATAGCTGCGGCTATGAGCCGTGCTTAATTAATGCAAAGTCATTGTGACTATGCGTACTCCACATGTGATGATGTCAAGTCAATAGCTAGTTTTTAGGTTGACCATCTCCGATTTTCAAAGCTTTAGATTTTGAGTCTTCAGAAAGCCATTACTCCTCTGACATCCACTGAAATAGAATAGATGTTTTTATTTATGGCTTATAAGCTCTCCATCAATATAGAACTCATTTAATTTTTCACTTCCAACAGGGTCTTTAAAGGGGGTGAAGCTTGGCAAATACTGGTTAAAGCCATCTACGTCTTCTTTTGGACAACTACACGTAAACGAATAGACCTGATTAACGGTGGTCAGCGACTTGATCTCTACATGAACAGACCGAAGTTCTTATCACCCTTCGGTTTTGCGTATGTTGCAGGCACATGATTGGTGCGGTCCTGTTGACCGTCGTCGTATTATACCCGATTGGCCCCCGAGTCAGGCCACAGGAAAGACACGTAGTCTCGTCAGGCTACACTCCCTTTAATCAGTGACAAGAGATATATCAAGATATATTGAACATTCAACAGATTTTTGTTTACAGTCACACCACGAACCTGATATAGCTGGTCGAGGCTCAAAAGCATAAAGAGCGGTGAATCCTCGTTTCTCAACGGTTTCATCAGTCAAGAACAGGACTAGGGCTTCGTTGCCCTGAGTAGCCACACCAAACGGTTGCTGATCCCCGCAGTACCTGATCTCCGTGTTCACTAATACATCTTCAACCTGTCAACAAAAGCAGTATTAAACATCAAGATTGTATTCTTACATAAGATTGTATTCTTACATAAGATTGTATTCTTACATAAGATTGTATGTACCTAATGTATGTAATGTTCATGTAATGTTCAAGTTCCGATTTATATGTGTATACATACACGTGTATGGCTGCCATGCTAAATTACTAATTATAGCTAGCCAAGCCTATTTATTCACGGATATTGGGCTATGTAAGTATACTGATGCAATGCATGACAAAACAAAAGATTTGTATCACTTTAGGAGCTATCTAAACAAAATAGTAAAAACTAGATGGAATTTGACTGCGCGCAGTCAAAAATGATGCCTCCGCCATAGAGCAATTTTACAAACCAAAACGGAAGCAATTTTTAAAATTCAAGTTTGATTGTAATCAATCTGTCGCTTTTAATGATAATGCATTCACAAGCTATTTATAGTCAAACATAATGAGCCCTGTGACCTTTGCCCTCGTGACCCCAAAATTTAATCAGTTAATTGGCTCTGCAAGATACATACATGACCCAAGTTTGGCAGGAATCCATCGATCGGTTCTTGAGATAACGCGATCACAAACTATTTTTGTATACCTTATGAGCCCTGTGACCTTTGACCTTGACCTCATGACCTAAAAATCTAATCAGTTCATTGGCTTTGTTAGATACATACATGACCCAAGTTTGGCAGGAATCCATTGATCGGTTCTTGAGATAACGCGATCATGAGCTATTTTTGTATACATAATGAGCCCTATGACCTTTGACCTTTGACCTCGTGCCCCCAAAATCTAATCAGTTCATTGGCTCTGTTAGATACATACATGATCCAAGTTTGGAGGGAATCCATCAATTGGTTCTTGAGATAACGCGATCACGAGAACGGGACGTACGGACGGACGTACGGACGGACGGACAACCAGAAAACATAATGCCTCCGGCTACTTTGTAGCGGAGGCATAAAAAAGAGGCGGCAGCCAAAAAGTAAGCGGGCTTGCTAGAGAAACACTTCATTACATTTTTGTTATGTGGCCTAGATAGGCCACATGATGTCAAACGCACAATGTCATATCTTTATGCAAACAACATGAATCAAGAATTTAGGCTGCAAAAAAAAACCTGTATGTTCATACCGAAACATAGTCATAGCGGCATTCTGGTGTAGGTGGCTCCACTATCGTCTGTCTCTTGTACATGTGTTTGTAGTGAGCGGAAAGGTCCTCCACGCTACGGCCAGGTCTTAATACAGGCTCCTTAAGAGGACTTGGTTCTATGGCACCTAGATATTCAAGAGTTGGTTAAAAAGAGAACATTTGAGTTCTGGTGAGTGTTTCATAAAGACCGAGATCGATTTTAAGTTGGACTTAAAGCTTATCAACACTAGTGTGGCTAGGTGGGATTAGACCACACAGCAAGGTCACTGACAGGTGGCTATCTCATCAGCTCAGCTCTCAAATAACATAAGAAATAGAGGCTCATGGGGGACCAAAAGGCACCGATTGGGGAAGTTTTCTATATAGAGGGAGCAATTAGCTGCAAGTTGGACAGTGGGGCTTTAAAGGGAGTGTAGCTTGGCAAAGACTGGTTAACGCCATCTACGTCTTCTTTTGGACAACTGCACATAAACCGATGGACTTGATTAACGGTAGTCAGTGACTTAAACTCTACCTTTTCAGCGTTTGTGAAACAGACCAAAGTCATCCTCACGCTTGGGTTTCTCTTCTGCTCTTCTTGGTAATTATATTCATCAATGTTTTATTTGTAAAGACTATATCGTATTAGAACACAGTATAGCACATAAAGGAATACATGAACGTTGCCAATTTGGCGATGGACAGTCAATTCGTTCCACAATACAGATTTGAGAACTCACCTTCGATCGAGAAGTCCTTGAAGACAACAATGACGAGATGTTCTGCAGGTGCGTGCAAGAGATACTCCTTCTTGGATTGTGAATCGTAGGGTTGGGGGTAGTTGGGGCTGCTGAAGTCACCGCCCGTCAGAGCCGTCAACACTTTGGCATCTGCAGAAAAAATATCCACAGACGATAGATCAAGAGTATAAATGTGAGATCAAGAATTATACGAGAGGAAAAATACCCCCTAGGGTAACCATCCTCTAGGACGACTATCCCCTAGGACTATTATCCCCTAGGACAACTACCCCCTAGGACAACCACCCCCTAGGGCAACCACCCCCCTAGGACAACCATGTAAAATAAGAACTTTTACTTCACAGACATCACTAACTTTTTATGCGGCATGAGAGTTTGATCTGATCCCTTCAGCTATTTTTTATTATATTTTTATGAGGGCATTTTGTGCGCCATTCTTTTGCAAGGGACAAGTATGTTCCCTAAAATATGCTTCGACACTAAACATAAAGAATGAAAGAGGTCATAAATTATTTTTCACCTCTCCCAGATCTCAATCTTCTCTTTTAGCCTATGTTAATGAGACAGCTCAGAGGTCAGCAGCTATAATGACCTATGACCTTTGACCTACCTTCAGGAGGAACCCTTGCTCGGCTCCTGTAAAGTACGTTGACCTGGTGGAGAGCGAAGGTCGGCCCGTGGAAAAATTTAATCACGACCTGTTAAAACAAAATAAGTAAAACAAAATAAGTGAAACATTCACGTTAGGGAGGTGAAGAGTAGAGTGACTTGTAGATTGTGAAGAGATTACAGAAGATGGTACCTTTGACAACGACTGTATGGATGAATGATTATCATCAATTTGTAATGGTAATGATGATCAACAGAGAAACATAGATACTTTTAGATTTGCGTGGACTAATACGTGTGACGTCCATTCAAGGCAGTGCATTAAAAGGACGTCGATCGTAGCAATCCACGTTGTCTTCGTGCGAATCTAAAAGTCCCTATTATTGAGACACTGAAGACTTAAATTGCAAAGATTAAGAAACTATTTCATTTAAAGAACATGAGAGGGAAGCAGGTATTAAGAGATACAAAAGACAAAGTAGAGAGGTGAGATTAAGAAAAATGATTCAGACAAAAAGAAATTATAAGGTAAATCATTGAAAATCAAAGAATAGTGAGCATGAATACTGCTAATGATGATGATAGTGGTGATGGTGGTGGTGATAATGGTGATAGTGATGATGATGGCAATGGTGGTGATGGCGAGATGGTGGGCGATGATCGTGATGATGATGGTGGCAGAGGTGATGGTGATGATGGTGATGAAAGACGACTACGATATAGTTGAATATTGCAATAATGACGATAAGTGATAACTTACCTCATTGGCATCTGAAGTCCACGCGAAGGGAATGCGGATTCTCTGACAATACATGTCGTTACGCCTTGTAGTGGTATCAAGAGTCTACAGGAATATAGGGAGGAAATGTTCGACATTAACAACTAATCTCTATCTGACTCAACTTGCTTTTTTTAAACATTCGCATCACCCAAAGACTCTCCGAAAGACGAGAGGGGTATTTCTTGATTTTCACAATGTCTGGTGTCAGCGAGTTATGACCTTCTGCAGATGGAAACTGGTGAAAATCATCCAACGACAATGAGAAACACCATAAAAACCAACAAAAACAACGACCTGCCCTCTTTAACTCTTTATGCGCCACTTAAAAAACCCCCCTGTGCCACATTCTTTTAGGGTCACACATTTCGAGGGAATCTTTATTGACTCTGCTGAATCAAGAGGCTATAACTCTTCACTGGATGATCATGATGAAAAATATTGTGCAGCAAAGTTGTAGACCGGAAAACGTGCTTTTCGATGAACCTACATTTGTTATATTTTGAATTATTATTTTTATAATAATCATAATTATATAATGTTTAATTTTTCTTATTTACAGCAGTTTTTTATCCCTCTAGAATTTCTTATTTACCAATGATAAGACATCTTCAAATTGAATCTATTAGAAAGGTGGACTTCTTACCTTTCTTTACATACCTTGCTCAAGTATTCTAACAATTCAGAAGGTTAGTATTTAGGTTGTTGAAGAAAAGAAGTTCAATAGGGAGAGACTTGAAAGTACCCCGCTCAGCCACCCTTGACAATGGGCTAATCTGCCCATTGAAATCCCTATTATCCCAGGTTATTGTCAATGTCCGGGGCATGAAAAGGGACGTCGTGGGGATGTTTTTCTTTGTTGTGCCATGATAAGTCAATAAGAAATAAGAGAATGTTATTGATTTTGCCCACTGGTATGAGCATGTATACATGGTATAGGCATAATATATTATATGTGATATACATGACATAATCAGCATCTTATTGAAATGTCTCATTATGAATGTTCACTGCATCTGTTCTCTCACCTTCTTTACCCCTCAATAAAATTGATTTCAAGTACATTTATCACAGCCATAGATATACAAAGAAAGAAAGAATCAATCTTAAAATATAAACTATATTGCATTGTTTTCCATTTACTTTATTGTGAGAGAGCTTATTATCAGAAATGATTGACGAGTGGAGTATGCAATGAATAAAATATGGAGAACAGACGTGAGAGACATTATGAGAGAGAAATAGTGATATGAAATGAAAGGACTTTACTGTGAATAAAGATTATAAGAGAAAGAGATAAAGATGACGACAAGACAGGATACATATTGATACGAAAATAACAATAATAATGAGATAGAGATGACGGAAAGAAAGAGAGTAAATACTGATAGCATAAGAATGAATAAAGATAATAAGAGAAAGATATAGAGATGACGGCAAGACATAGGGTACATATAGATAGGAAAATGATAATAATAATAAGATAGAGATGACGGAAAGAAAGAGAGTAAACACTGATAGCATAAGAATGAATAAAGATAATAAGAGAAAGATATAGAGATGACGGCAAGACATAGGGTACATATAGATAGGAAAATGATAATGATAATAAAAAAAAATAAAAAAAATCCAAAGAAAACCGCTAAATACACGGTAATTTCGAATGTAACACTATGAAGAAAAACAGTTTACCAGAAAGCGTGCGATGTATACAATGTAAACAATAGTGAACGCAACGCGTGGCTACACACTGCGAGCGGTATTATTAATGTCTAATTGACTCGTATACATCTGTGCAAAAATGCGAAGTTGGCACGCCTACGTCCGTGCAAATCGGCGAACAAAGCAAACAAAGAGTTAAGACTACTTACATTGATGTAGCTATTGCAATCTGACTGGGGCATCTTAAGATTGTCAAAGATTATCTGGACTCGTCTATGCTCGACTGGGTCGGACCTCACGATCACGTAACAGTTCTGCAGACCGGTCGACAGAGATTCCGTTGGCCAGGAGAACGTCCCTCCCAGATCGGCATCCGCAAACCGCTGGCAGGCTGAGGGTTAAAAAAACATACAATGTTATGGACGTTTCTTTCTCGAGGACCTTAATGACGAGTTATTCCATTAACCTGTTATTACTGGATGACACTATAAAAATGACCGACAAAGAAAGCGGACAAAATATACAGTTCCTCAAGTAGACAAAGGAACATCCCTTCACTGCTATTATGTAAAAATGTGTAGAACAGGTGTCACATGCATATTCAACTTTTTACATAATAGCAGTGAAGGGATGTTCCTTTGTCTACCTTTGTCCGTCATGTTCATAGTGTGAACTACTATACTTGGAATCCAGTTTGAATATAATACCTGTTATGTTGGAAATATTGTTACGTTGGAAAGATATTTGACAAAGTTATACCATACGCCCATTCAAATCAATTAAACAGATAATTAAATCGGGAAAGCTGAAATACTTGTTGGGTTTTTTAGTACAGAAAAGAACAGTCTCTGGGAATTAAAAAAGCATTGTTACGAGCTGTTTAAAAATATTCCAATGTAGTATCCTCCAGTACAGATGTGCAAGTGACTTTTTTTGTGCAGTGGATTATCACAAAACTGAAATCAAGGGCACCATAGGCTTAATACAGGGAACACACGGTTCCAGTAGGTAATGGGTCAAGGTACTTACTGGCCGGCCGAGGAGCATCTAGGGTGCGGTAGTCGCCCTCAAAGAATATGTAGGTCCGGTAGGGAAGAGGGGCATGGTAGATAAGCGCTAGCTCGTTGGTATCAGAGGTCCAAGAGAAGGGGTAGAGACGACCCGACACGTCGATGAAGTTGCCCCGGGTTGACCTTGGGTCAATCTGTGGTTAAAGGTCATGCAGAAATAAATGTATTAAGCGTCATGTAACAGGTGTCCGAGGTCGGGCTGGCGGAGGGGGGTAAGTGGGATGCAGCCCTTCTAGAAATTTGAATTGACAGATTTTCAGGAAACCACATGAAGAGTCCCCGATATAAGTATAACAAGTTCATCAAGGATAATTTTAATCTGGTCATATTTGCTGGTTATAAACTAGCTGAATACATCTAGAGCAAAACAGGCATTAAAATTGAATACGTTAAAAGTAAACCATTATTCCTTTTTAATACAAACTGTTAAAGGGATAGTTGAGTTCTGTTGCAGAGGGCGCTACACAAATTAAGTTTTTTGTGAGATAATGAAAAACTGAGTGTCAAATTTAAAAGAACATACAATTTAAATGACAAAATCATCTTTGTTTGATCAAAATCGGTTCAGAGACAGCTGAAATATCCATAAATATAACGATTTCTAATACTTGTGTACCAACACAAATATTAGATAATTTGAAAAAACCCGTTGAAAAAACGAAATAACGCCTTTTACGTCGTAGTTCAGCCAATGCCAATGGTGGCTTTTTTGTTGGCATTTTTGTGTTGCTTATAGTACCCACAATTAGCCGGCTCATGTATTCTCATTTTTAATTAAATAATTAACAGTCACCATATTTTTTTGAAAGTGGAGCTGAATTGGTATGATCGTATTGGCTAAATTTCACACATTTTGGGGTCTCAAATTACCTTCATAGCAATTTTAGGTTCTAAAAGGGCACTACACATGTTATAGATAAGAATAAGAGCAATAACCATGCACTTTGAAGGCATTTGCGGTCTGAAAACAGAACTTGACTATTCCTTTAAAAACACTATATTCATTCACTAACATTTGATTTAGTAGTAAATGTTGACCTGTACTCTCCAGCATTCTTTTTATATCTTAAGCACCTGGTTTAATAAAGGCAATGGGTATAAAAATCCTGTTGAAAAGAACGCAACTTAGAATGTCCCCACTTCGAATGTCCCCAATTTGAATGTGGCCAATTTGAATGTTCCAACTACAACAGAAAAGGTACCTGCAACTCCGGTGGGTTCTCCGTCTCAAAGATGAAACGCGAGAATGAGAAGATAACTCGGTCCTCCGGATGAGCGTGTACGATGAACTCGCAGGCGTAGTAGCGGTAATCCTGGAGTGAGTTGGGGTAATCGGGATTGGTCACGTTGCCGGTTGGGTTCACGGTGACGGTGGAACAATCTACATTGGAAGTTATTAAACAAACACATTTGTAATGAATAATTAATGATAAAATATATTAATCAGATTGTGATGATTTACAATTGTGATATGTATACTAAATAATTACCATTATAACGGTAGTCATGGTGTGGTGGCAGTGGTAATGAAGGTGGTAGTGCATGAATGTGGCAGTGTGGTTGCCTAGTCGTAGTGCAATAAAGTGGTCTTGTTAGTAGTGTTAGTGGTAGTGGTAGTGTGTTAGTGGTAGTGCATTTAAGTCTTGGTGTGGTAGTAGTGATGGTAGTGTGTTAGATTAAGGTGTTATAGTGGTGGTGGTGGTGGTGTGGTAGTGGTAGTGGTAGTTGCAGTGTGTCAGTGTTACTGGTAATGATGGAATGGTAGTGCATGAGAGTGAGAGTGGGAGTGGTAGTGGGAGTGGTAGTGATAGTATTAGTACTTGTAAGTGGTAGTGGTAGGGTAGTAATAATGGTAGTGGTAGATGCTTTTGCATTTCACTGCTGTCCATCGAGTCGGACGCTCCTGGTCCTCAAATATTATTACCCTGGTCATAGCCGAACAGCCAAATATGTAGCAGTCCAGGCTATCTACTATACCCTTTGTTTATCACACAATTTCAGTGTTGCACAAGTTTTGATTCAATCATTTTGTGGCGGGAAAGTGATCTGAATCACTTGCAAAAATATGCACAAGATTCACGTGTGTGGATGTTTCTGGTTTGTAGCAGTAGCTCTAAACTAAAGTGGTAATGCTAGTGGTTGCGGCACTGGTAATGATGGAATGGTAGTGATAGTGCATGGGAGTGGTAGTGGTAGTGGTAGCATCTACTACCACTAACAGATAGAGTTCCTTACCTTCCAAATTTCGCCGTTCTGCTCTCACACTGGCACCCCAACCATTATACGTTACCACACTGTCCGTTCTGAACCTCAAGATGGCAGCATTCGCAGTAGCGGTCCATATTACTTGGTGTTGAACACCACAGAAGATCTGCGCAAAGGCCGTTTCTATGTTCTCAATCTGAGATAGGAAAAAAAAGAATAGTTAACACTCGCTGTGCGGATGTCACATATTGTGACACAGACCCCCCAGAATATAAATCGCACATTACTTCACCAAGAAAAACGCAGAAGCTTTTATAAATCTTAAAAATTGAATCTGATTTACAAATAATTTTTTGTAGTGTAACCAAAGTTATGCATATTTCATTGTGAAGCACCTAGATAAAAGTTATTTCATTCACCCATTACAAATAAATGTATCTCATTAAATAATTAGAATTCAAATTGCATACATTATGGCTTGCCCTATCTACACAGCCACTGATAACACGTAGGGCCATGCATCTCAGATTTAACATTGTTAAACGATGCCTTTAGGACAGCCTTCTTGTGGGCAGCAGACTTAAAGGTAAAGACCAGTATTGGCAACGCCCCAATTTCAAAAATGAAATGGAAGCTCTCATTACCAATCATGTGAAAGAATATGTTTTGACTAATACATGATAAAAAATTTGCCGGGAAACCGCCTACTAATTCATATATTTAGTAAATTTATTTCTCTCATGGTCTGGTGAGAGAGATAGGGTAGTCCCATATACATCTTTCTGTGTATAGTGCTTGTAACTTTACAAAGAATGGGCCAAATTTCTTATCATTTTGATGATTCCAGAACCTTGCAGATGCTAGATGCTAGATGATCGACCTTTTCTGATCGATTCCACGACGTTTCTTTCACAATGCAATCGCATGACCATTACTGGTCTTTACCTTTAATGTTCACCATAAGAGTGAAAAATACTTTATTCACGATAGCCCTGCATGTCCCTCAAATCCATTAGCGGTAACATATGATTATTTTATATTTAAGATCTCATGATTTGCCTTTGCATCTTATTTTCATTTCATTATTTATATCTTATGTCATTTATGTATATTTGGGTATAGTTTATGTATTATACCATCTACTAACAAACTTGTTTCTTTTGGTAATCCTCAGGCATTTTTTCCCTGTTATTGTATTTACTATTGTAATTCGTTTTCTTGTATTCTTTGTTATACTCCTTTATGTTCCTGGAAATGAAATAGAATAAAACAAAATAAAGAATCCTTACCTGGACGTAATCGTTTGCGAGACACTCGTCTTCTTCCAGCTCAAAATCGGTGAATTCAATCGCGAGCCGATCAAACGGATTGACACTCAGATAGAGATCGCAATACTCGTTATTGCTGTAGTCAAGCTCATCGTGCCCCTTGGAAGCAATGTTTACAGGGTTGCCCCTGCTTGGCGAGATTCTTTCATCACAATCTTCAAGAAAGAGATGGGATGGTAATGGTAATGGTTTTATTGAAAATTCATTTGCAGTCAAATGGCTGAATTGCAGAATTTTGTACATTGCGTAAAAACATTAATATTTATACAGACATAAATAAACTACAGTACAATTATCCAGTAAATCGTATTAAGACATATCATACAATTTGCTGAAAATTATTGAATTCTTTTCTTAATAGCTAACCTCTACAGATGTTATGCCATTTTTTGTTTAACCAGGGAAGACCCATTGGCATTAATACTGTTATTCCTAAGGGGCCGTTATGACCGAAACAATAGAGATGTTATACTAACTTTATGCATATTTAATATTTTAAAAGTTTCTCTTCAGGACAAGAAAGCTTGCGAGAGGCTTGCCCAACATCTCCTCTAAGTATGATGGGCGACGCCATTTTAAAGAGCGGCAAATGTCTGTTTCTTCCGCAAGGAAGTTGTACCCACAAGAAAATAGTATAAATTATATCCTGCATCAAAAATTTGTTGGCTTTTGATTGGTTGAGAGCTCGTCACATGACCAGAAATATTTGAACTATTTTTAGAAAGTACTATATGAGAGTACTGTTTGGGTTTACTATTTGGGAGTTGAAATTTGTTTTTGTTTTTTTATTTTAAATCTGAATTTAATGAAAACAAAATATTTAAAATCTTTTTAGATAAAAATTGACATTTTTTTTGTTCTAAATTTTGTTTTTCCAAATTTCTTTTTAGTATTATTTAAAAAAATGAAATAAATTTTTGATGCAGGATATAAAACAAATATACCATGCCTCTATTCGAGGTACTGGTTACAACTATGGACCTCGGTGACTCTGCAAATAGTACTATTGGAGTCATCTCTTGCACATAGTTTTAACCAGAACCTCTCAAGACAGTGTATATTTGTATACTATACAGTCAAGTGTCTAAACACCTCATCCAAACTTCTGCAGTAACATGAAGTGTAAAACAAGTGCATGTCCCACCAAAGTTAACCCACGTGCATGTCCCACCAAAGTTGACCCACTGATTATGATATCAAAATAGCCCGGGCTATACAGTGCGTCCCAGAAAAAAACGAAACCGAGAAGTATCGATGTTTTATCATAACTTAATCACAACCATAATTAATGAATGATACATATTTGGAAAGCTTAGAGTCTCCTCTTTCAGTTGATGCTACTCAGATGATGCATATTTCACGCATGAGTGATTAAAAGCAATTTGAAGGAAGGAAACCAAAAAGACATTTGGCGGCGGTATTTGAATTTCAAAGAAAATTTCACATTTCTAGAAAGTTGAGTTTCTGCCCTTTCATATGACACCTCAATCAGGAAAAATGAGCGAGGAATGACAAAGTTCTGTTTGTTTGAAGTAGTGCTTACATTTCCATAATTTTACTAAACGAATTCGTTTTCACTGGCTGCCTGCCGTATCAAAAAGCAGATTTGACAAAAGACTTAACTCCGTTTAGTTGACAATCAGCCATGCATGAAGACTCGTCTACGGCTGATTGTCAACGAAACGGAGTTAAGTCTTTTGTTAATTTCGTTTATCGATACTTCTCGGTTTCGTTTTTTCTGGGACGCACTGTATAGGGTTAAAATGCACACACTGTTAGAGCAAGTGCAATATTGGTACAATTCTTTAATACCTTTTTGAACCCAGATGGTGAACACGTCTGCTTCGGCTATGTTTGCTCCTATGAGAAATAAAAAAAAACAAAAAATATTAAAACAGTTGAATAATAATCAAGGATATTCAAACTTCATTCATGGTTACAGCTTTCTTCTTTTCAGGAGAGAATGGGCATCTTGCCATTAAAAAAAAAAATTATTGAGGAAAATCTTACGGTTGTAACGTACTGTTGGCAGCTCTGCTACTGCCATCAAACTCTGTATAGTGTAACATCTGAACAAAGCTGTTGTTTTTTCTCTTCCCGTTGCAGCACATATCATCACTACTACCATCACTAATACAAGACAAACCTGTGGTAGTGTAAGACTGTGGTAGAGACTCGGAAGATATATCCTGAATGTAATTGTACAGGTGTCAAACTATTCTTTACTGTAAAGTGCGTATACCAAACATTTGTTGTCACGGTGTGGCTATTCAAAATGGGTAATGCTAAAAAAGTTGAAAGACTAATTTTTTAAAAACATGTAATTCCAAAAAACATGTAATTCCAAATTTTTAAGATAGAAGTTTCAGGTAGTGAGCCGTTATAAAGAACCAGGCTCATGAAGAAAAAGAACATTTCTTTTTTATTCTCTGGTTATTTGTTATGATGCATGTACCTCAGGTACATGGCACAGGAAATCTGAATAGATTACAATTGTATCTATGGTGTTAAATTTTAATTTGTCACAATTACTATTTGTTTCTCTAGTCTCTTCCCCATACATATTCATTTCACATCATTTGCATATTCATTTCACATCATTTGCATATTCATTTCACATCATTTGCATATTCATTTCACATCATTTGCATATTCATTTCATCCATTCATCTCCACCATTCATCTCCACCACATACCAAGTCTTAAAGCTAGAACAGGTGGTATGTTCTCTTCTCATTTACATATTTCCACTTCTATCAATGGTTCTCTTCTCCTTTTTCTTACGAATATAGTTCTCCTTAGAACTATACGCTAAGAAAGATAACAAACAGTCCTTTTCAGGACTACCACACCCCCAAGAAAGATTACTGAGTCAGAGTCCTTTTCAGGACTCCTCAACCCTCTCTCTCACATGGTGCACCCGCAAACCTACTGTAAACCTGTGGTTGTTTCTCTTTCCGTTGCAACACATATCACTATGAACATGACTGACAATGAAAGCGGACAAAATATACAGTTCCTCAGGTACACAAAAGAACATCCCTTCACTGCTATTATTTAAAAATGTGTAGAACAGGTGTCACATGCATATTCACCTTTTTACATAATAGCAGTGAAGGGATGTTCCTTTGTCTACCTGAGGAACTGAATATTTTGTCCGCTTTCTTTGTTCATCATGTTCATAGTGTATCATACGTACCCGTTGCAGTTTCTCCTCCCGTCGTAGCGCTGCTAACGAAGATGATGGAGTTGATATCAATTACCGGCTCCTCGTATGTACAATCCCCCGGCACAGCAACGTCTTGGACATCAAGCCACACCCTATGATCCATGTCATTATCGCACGTCGCGGCAATTGCAATTTTTGTTCTACAATACAAAAATAAAAAGTAGTAATATTCATTTTTGACAACCAATTAATATTCATTTTTGACAACCAATTAATATTCATTTTTGACAACCAATTAAGTTTTGCCTGGGCAAGAATTCAAGCCCTTAAAATCTTGACCTTGAAACGATTGAATCACCAAAATAGTGCTTGCAATCGATCATCATTGATTTGTCAAAATGAAAACCTTACCTTTAATACATGTAGCTTTTGTTATGATCTTATACATATAATCCCAGCACAACTAGCTACAGGTATATCGATACAACCTTTCATACAAGAAAACAAAGTATCTACTTATCTATATATATTAAAGGCATCATTTAACAATGTTAAATCTGAGATGCATGGCCCTACGTGTTATCAGTGTCTGTGATATGGTGTAATATTGAAGCCCTAAACAAATTGCGCTTCAAAATGATCATGAAGTGCCTCAAAAAAGTAAAAATCTTTGGGTGACCGGTTTTACCATAATTACCCAATAGACTGAAGTGTTATAAAAACCGTTTGGAAATCAAAATATCTTGTAAACCAGACAGGCAATCGGCTTGTAAAAGTCATGGGGTTCCTGACTGACCTAAAGGTTTATAATTATCATTGCAGCATGAGCTAAATCCAGGATTTTGTTTCAGAATCTGAGACAAAGATACCCAATCCCTTAAGTATTGGCAACTCTTATCGATTCCCTATGGCAATAGAACGGTTTACAAACACATTCAAATCTGCAATACGGGGAGTAGTAGCCTTGAAAAAGAAAGTTGTAAAAGAAAGTGAGAGAATGGGACTAGGGATCAACTATACCAAGACAAAGTGCCTGGTGGTATCCAAGAAGAGCAGTCCAAAATGTAACCTGAAACTGAAAGAACAGACTATTAAACAAGTCTCCTCATTTAACTACCTCGGCAGCATGATTACCGAAGATGCCAGATGCGAGACAGAGATCAAGAGAAGGATAGCTCTCGCTAAATTTGCATTTTCAAAGTTAGGCAAAATTCTGACAAATCGAACAATGTGTATGAGGACCAGAATAAGGGTATTGAATTGTTACATCTACCCAGTACTTATGTATGGTAGTGAAACATGGACTTTAGCCTCTGATACTAAAAAGCGTTTGGAAAGTTGCGAAATGTGGTTTCTAAGAAGAATGATGAAAATCCCCTGGACTGACAAAGTTAGTAATGAGGAAGTTCTTACACGAGCTGGAGTGCAAAGGAAAATGATACGTGAGATGTTGATTAGGCAGTTGAAGTTTATGGGTCACATTACACGTAAAGAAGGCTTAGAGAACCTTGCTTTGACAGGGAAAATTGTGGGAAGAAGGAGTAGGGGAAGAATGCAGAAATTGTTGGAAGAGAGAGGAGTGAAAGAACTGGGAGTGGTACTAATACAGAAGGCTAGGAGCCGAGGGTTGTGGAACAGCATGAACGCCAAAGTCAAACAATATGGCACTTAGAGAGAGAGAGTAGCCTTGACAGGTCAATGGCCTTTGCTACTCTCTTACATCCACTTCATCATAAGTGTGCGCACCTTTTCTAATTTGTATCATTTGTCTTTTTTCTGTTTAATGTTGTTCTTATTGTTAATTGTTTACCGGTAATTGTTTATTTCTGCTTTATACATTGTATTATTTAAGAGATGTGAATTAATAAATATGAACCAGATAATAATAATTATGGGTTCTTATACAGCGCACATGTCCGCCACGCTGTGAGGCTCCTGGCGCTGCCCGATTATTACCCTCGCTTTAGCAAGGCGGCCATTACGGCGCTCTAGCATTTCAAGGAATTAATTCCTGCCAGATACCCATATCCATCCCTGGGTTGAGTGGCATATGTAGATCAATGTCCTGCCAAAGGACATTAGTGCCGCCGCAGGACTCTAACCGCGAACCTTTCGATCGACAGTCCAGTGACGTACCACTCGACCACGACACCTCTAATTGAAAAGGATTGCATCTGGGGTAGGTAATAGAACTAAAATCTTACGTGATTTCAAACTCCGGCGGCGAATCTGTAAGGGCAAACACGAGTTCAGTACACTCTTTTGAGTTGAGGTCGTCGTAACCGCTGTAGGTCATCTTGGCGCAACTAAACCAGTTGCTGAGACTGGTGCCTTGGCCATCAAAGCGGAACGTTGCTATGATGCTTCCCGACTTATAGGCGTCAACTTTGACCTGGACATTAAAAAAAAAAAAAGTAGAATGAAAGGCCATGTCCAAAAATGTGATCAGTTTTATCCCCACATCCATCTTTATTTTCTGCAACAGCCATTTATAGTCATTTACGATTGTTTATTTCATTAAATATTTTTCCTGCCTCTATTTGATCTTTCAGTGCTGCAAGCACTCCAAACTGCCAAAATTTAAGAGCAAAAAAATTGTTTCGTTTTTTTCTTCCAGAAATTCAAAGCGAGTTCATAAAATGCTAACATCAATTTTAAAAATAAAATGAAATTCAGTATAACAGAATCTTATCTGTGATAAATTGTGTATTATTTTGTAAACTAGGTAGCATTTATAGGGTTAAAGAGGACTATTTTGCAAACTAGATAAGAAAAAACGCTTATATTGTAAGATCATTGGGTAGTATAACATATTAAGTGTGTTTTTATATTGGATCTGGTGACAGTTTAGCCTTGTGCTAAACAAGTTATTCAATAAAGTCTTCTTTGTCTCCTTCTCCTTCTATCTTCTTTTTTTTCTTCTCCCTATTGCTCCTTCTCCTCCTTTCTACTACTACTACTACCACCACCACTAATACCACTACTTCTACTAATACTAATACCACTACTACTACCACTACCACAACCACTACTATCATAACCACAACTTGTACTACCACTACCATCACCCCCACCACCACCGCCACTACTTCTACTACTACTACCACTACCCCAACCACTACCATCACCACCACCACCACCAGCACCACTACTACTACTACTACTACTACTACATTGGGTTCAACCTACTTTTCTGATTCCGATATTCGCCCAATTAGGGACATCTGAATCCTTGAAGGTAGCAAGAGAGCGGGTAATTGTGGTTCCCCTTGCATTGGGGTCGGACTCGCTGTAGCCCCGATCCTGATTCAGGAACTTATCAAGAGCCTCGGTTTCGCCTCCTTTTGCCACTCGGTAGACAAGTTCCCAATCTGGAAAGAAGGAAACATGGTTCAGTGTCATATTGGTATGTCTGTTTGCACATCAAGTTCGCCATTATTGGGTGATGGTGAAGCAGCATCAATCAATATACATCCATCCCCAAAACATGTGAACCACCACGGTATGAAAGCACCACCAACAATAATAATTATCTTTTAAAGTCCTCTCCAAATTTTATTAAACTGAAAATGGAAATTATTTTGGCCCAACTGATCGTGAGCCCGGCAGCCACTGAGCAACTGACGTTGCTCTATCCCCTTATTGTTGAACGCCAAACAAGGTAGCAGCAACTCCCGTCTTTTAACATCTTTTGGTATGACGCCGCCGGGGTTCGAACCCACGACCTCCCGGTTGTGAGGCGGACGCTCTACTGACTGAGCCAACACTCCGGTTTAAAAAAGAAAAAAAGAAAAAAAAGTAGGGCCTAACACCACTATTTAAAGTGAGCACCATTAATAGACAGACACCACTAACACACAAGCACCACCAATATGTTAACAGCACCCAAAACATGAACATCAAGAACACCTTACCATTTGGTGTTCTTCTAGAGATGGACCTGTAAGACGCGTTGAAGCCTCTGTAGTTCATGTTCAGATCAGTCTTAAACTGGACCAGGATCTCGTTGCCACGGGAGATATAGCTAAACACCGGGATCCGCCCACAGTACGTTTCCACATGATTGTCGAAAATGTCGATGATCTATGTTAAGGAAATTCAGATACATACATAGAGTGAGAATCGGATGGCTGTAAATTCTAGAGACCTATGCTTGAAACTGATCAGGGCCCTGTTGCACAAAACTAACCATTGATGGTAACTTTGTCATCAAAGGTAAAACTAACCATTGATGGTAACTTTGTCATCAAAGGTAAAACTAACCATTGATGGTAACTTTGTCATCAAAGGTAAAACTAACCATTGATGGTAACTTTGTCATCAAAGGTCAAACTAACCATTGATGGTAACTTTGTCATCAAAGGTAAAACTAACCATTGATGGTAACTTTGTCATCAAAGGTCAAACTAACCATTGATGGTAACTTTGTCATCGAAGGTCAAACTAACCATTGATGGTAACTTTGTCACCAAAGGTAAAACTAACCATTGATGGTAACTTTGTCATCAAAGGTAAAACTAACCATTGATGGTAACTTTGTCATCAAAGGTAAAACTAACCATTGATGGTAACTTTGTCATCAAAGGTAAAACTAACCATTGATGGTAACTTTGTCATCAAAGGTAAAACTAACCATTGATGGTAACTTTGTCATCAAAGGTCAAACTAACCATTGATGGTAACTTTGTCACCAAAGGTCAAACTAACCATTGATGGTAACTTTGTCATCAAAGGTAAAACTAACCATTGATGGTAACTTTGTCATCAAAGGTAAAACTAACCATTGATGGTAACTTTGTCATCAAAGGTAAAACTAACCATTGATGGTAACTTTGTCATCAAAGGTAAAACTAACCATTGATGGTAACTTTGTCATCAAAGGTAAAACTAACCATTGATGGTAACTTTGTCATCAAAGGTCAAACTAACCATTGATGGTAACTTTGTCATCAAAGGTCAAACTAACCATTGATGGTAACTTTGTCATCAAAGGTCAAACTAACCATTGATGGTAACTTTGTCATCAAAGGTAACTACCATGGATACCTTGATTTTGATTGGCTGTTGAGCCCTGTTACCATGGTAGTAATTACCCTTGATGGCAAAGTTACCATCAATAGTAAGTTATATGCAACAGGGCCCTGAATAATAGAGACAAATGCAAATCAGCGAAATCTAAAAGGCTTTCTGACCTGTATATGGACATTTATCAAATCTGTATCACACTTTATCATGCAACGGGCAGTTGTAGAAGTGAGTATAAAGGTAAAGACCAGTATTGGAAACGCCCCAATTTCAAAAAATGAAATGGAAGCTCTTATTACCAATCATGTGAAAGAATATGTTTTGAATAATACATGATGATAAAAATGTTGACGGGAAACCGCCTACTAATTGATATATTTGGTAAATTAGTGCATCTCTTGCCTGTTGAGAGATACAAATGCACGTGTCGCGCACGTGTGTGTAGTCCCATATACATCTTTTTGTGTACAGTGATTCTAACTTTATGAAGACTTGGCCAAATTTCTTATCATTTTGATGATTCCAGAACCTTGCAGTACATCTATGCTAGATGATCAACCCTTTTCTGATCGATTTCACGATGTTTCTTTCACAATGCAATTGCATGACCATAACTGGTCTTTAGCGTTAATAATAAGCTCGAGATCTGGTAATAAATCCTCACATAATCCACCAAAACTTACAATGAGTGTTCAAGGTTACAAATTAATGACATGTACCAAGCGATATTGGTAGAAAAAATTTGGGCAGAGTAATGAGCAAAGAAAGAAAAGGAAATCAAGGTAAGTTGGCCCGACACCATGTGCTTATTTACAAACACAGGTCACTATGTGCAAATGAGAGCTGTGGTTTTTATTGAAGATGATTTCCAGCAAGTTTTTGTGAGTTTGTTTTCATTTTATTGGTTTAAACAAATCTACTGCAGGATAAACAATCCAGAATGAATTATAGCCATGTACTCTTGACATACGATGCCCATACCAGAGCTCAAGATTAGCTTCAATTGGAAAATTAAACCCCAAAAAGTTTTAAGCCGTGGTGAGGAATATGTTTAATTAAATTCTTTTCTTACAAAACAGAGTGCATTCTTTTTAAACAGTTTACTAAAAGTGAAAACTCTTTCACTGGTTACAATTTTCAATCATCTAATAATCTATGATCATCACAAACCAAAGTGAAATGTATACATGCATAAAATACCTGACAAGGTGAATTCTTTGTAGAAGTCCTTAAAGGGAAAGTCCACCCCCAAAATAAGTTGTTTCGATAGAGGCAGAATAATAAGAAAATCAGGTGAGTGAAAGTTTGAGCAAATTCTGAATGAAAATAAGAAAGTTATGAATTATTGTAGTTGTGATCAATCAAATACAAATTGGCAACTCTGTGACTTATTATACGAGCTCTCCTTCATTTGCTTTGTGCATAATATTCCATAAAATCATGTTTTCTTCGTTATTGATGACGGAATATATATTTGTTCCTTGCAGGGGGAGTATAAAAACATATTTGCAATTATTATATTTAGGGTGCATGTATGGTTGAAATTTTTCTTGAGGGAAAATGAAAATTTTAGATTTTTTTAGTACTAAGCAAATGGAAGTTGAGCTCGCATTTTACGTCATAGAGTTGCCAATTTGTGTTTGATTGATCACAACTTAAAAAATCCTAACTTCCTTATTTTTAATCGGAATTTGCTCAAACTTTCACTGACTTGTTTCTCTCATTTTTCTACTCCTATTAAAACTAACTTAATTTCAGGGTGGACTTCCCCTTTAAAGCCGACAAAGAGCTAGAAAATGTTGGGGGCCAGCTGGTTCTGAAAATTTCTATTCTACAGTGTTGCTCATGAAGTCAGAATTATTTTTCTTAACCTCCGTTTCATGAAATGGTTGTGACAACATGATTTATTCTCGACGGTTAAAGTTTATATCTTCTCCAAACTTTACTGATTAATTTCTATGACTTTAAGATTGATCAATATCATTTCTGATTCGATATAAACTTTATCAAGAAAATCTTCACTAGGGGTGATGGTGAGCACTAAAAATAAATAGTCTTTTTTTTTTTTTCCCTCAACCACTATCCCAAAAAAGGATTCGGGGGAAAAGAAAATGGCATCTAACATTCCCCCCCCCCCCCCCTTTGAGTAAGAAAATTGGGAAAAAATAGAGGGGAAAAAAAAATCAGGCCTGCTTCACAATTATTTCATTAAAAAGAGGTAGAGAAAAACGATTCCAACTTAATGGTACCTTGACGTAATCAACACAATCGGCGTAGTCGTCGCCGTAGTGATTCTGATGCTCGTTCAACGTGCTTCGCTTAACCATCGGCCCAGGAGGCAGAATCCCCACAGGCAGCGGAGCGGGGTAGTCGTCTCTCTCGAGCTGGAAGTCGTGGAAGGTCACGACGAGGAGCTTGCTAGGGTCGGTGCGGATGGCGTATTCCGCCGACGCGTCCGACTCGTAGATCAGAGGGTAACCAGGCGACACAAAGAAACCGGATTCTTCTTCTAGCGCGATCGTCTCATCTGGAGGAAAATAAGAGTCATACAGTCAAACCTGGTTTAGCATTCACCCGATTAGAAAGACTGTCATCTTTAATCGAGCGGCGTCATCTTCGCCCTGGACTTCGCTCATCTGGCCTTACTCTCCAGATGCCCATTACTCATCTCAAGGGATGTGGAATTCCCTCCCATCATCTATTCGCGAAATTGACAACCAAGACCACTTCAAAGCTTCACTCAAGAGTCACATCTTTTAAATGCTAATTTTATTGGAGGAGCTCACGCCCTTGAATGTTTTTTTAAAACAGATTTATGGCACCATACAAATGCTGTGAATCATCATGTTTATCATCATCTAGTGTCCAGACAAAAAAACAATTCTGTTTCCTGTGAATAGTGTTCCTCATTAAAATGTGTATATATAAGCACACAACCTGGATATAAAAAACGCTTCCCAAGCAGTCTCTCAAAACGTACATGTGTTCCTTCCTTTTGTAAGTGAACATTCAACTGACATTACGTTATTAGCTAAGGTAATATTCTCTCCTTATACTTTCCAAATTTTGTGAGTCATTTTAATTACGGTAAGCTTTGTTTTCAGGATATATGTATTAATTTTCGTACCTCCTTGTTCTGTTGCTATTAGAGATGGAACAGAATATGCATTATGTATGCACGACATTATTATTGAAACATTGTGCCCCTCCTACTACCCATCCTCTCCAACGGCGGTATAGCTCTCTTAGAACTATAAGCTCTCTTAGAACTAAGCTCAAGAAAGATTACCAACAGTCCTTTTCAGGACTACACACACACATACCCAAGAAAGAAAGATTACTGACAGTCCTTTTCAGGACTCCCCCTCTCTCACATAAGTGCAACCGTAAGCCTACTGTATATTACTATTATTATTTATGAGTTTAATTTCAAACTACTCTATAAGTTATTAGCATGTGAAGAATATCTATATCGTTTTAAAAAATCTGATCATGATTATTGTTTGTAGTGCAAATGTAAAGAAAATTTATTATCATTTATTTAAAGGGATAGTCCACCCCAGGATTTTCTTTAGCTGACGATATAGACCTAATAATACCATGAAGAATGATACAAGTCTCATTAAAATCCATGATCACATAACGAAGATATATCGACTTTTTTATCGAAAATCAGCCGCCCCCCAAATGCAAATGCGTTACATGGGCATGAAACGATTGTGACGTATGTTGCGAGCTGCCTTCTTATTTCGGAGACATTCACTTTCGCTTTCACTTTCATTCATGATTCGTCGTGTCAGTGCGATAACAGTGTACCGCGAGCGAAAGTGAATGTCTGCGAAATAAGAAGGCAGCTCGCAACATACGTCACAATTTCGATACTATCGGTTATTTTTTGGCGATCGTTTTTTGCCCATGTAACGCATTTGCATTTGGGGGGCGGCTGATTTTCGATAAAAAAGTCGATATATCTTCGTTATGTGATCATGGATTTTAATGAGACTTGTATCATTCTTCATGGTATTATTAGGTCTATATCGTCAGCTAAAAAAAATCCTGGGGTGGACTTTCCCTTTAATGATTTTGATTACTCAAAGATATTTTGGAACAAGGTCTTAATTTTTTCAGAAAAACAGAAGTATTGTTTAATCATGAAAAGATTGAATACAGTGATATAATTGTAGGCAAGCAATGTGGTTACCGGTATATAAATTCAAAATATGTAGTTTTTAAAAATCTATTAATTTAGCTTCTAATGTTTTATATACGCATAAAAGATAATTTAATTTTTCAGACATATTCAACATTTATTTAAAGGAAATATTATGGAGGGCAAATGGTGAAAAAGTATCACCTATGGAAAAAAATGTTGATTATGCTTTAAAAAAAAATATACCTGTAATTAATTTTATGATATAAGTATAATTCATGTTTTTTTCTTTGTAATCAATATAATTGTGTGTTTCTTATGTACGTATTATTCAATTAACTCATAGCCTGCCATGAGGCTGCGTGCACGCTACTGTTACGCTGCTTCTTGCATGCTAGCAAACATTCGTAATAGCAGTTATTGTTCATGCCCATTGGACTGTGCCTAGTGTTTTGCACGCGCTATTGTTAGTACCATCGCGTTAATCCGATTATCTCGTTATAAATCTGGCACTGGGGGGATTAGCCCTGTGGCAGGATAAGAGTTAATAAATGATGGAAAAAAAAGAGTTAACCCTTTCGAGACAATTGGCCACATTTTGTGGTTTGGCTCAATACTTTTGATTTATATCCTTTTTAAAAATGAAAATAAGCTTTGAAATCCTTAAATTGGCAAAACATTGAGAGATTTAAAATCATTGTTTTTTATCTAAATTGGCCACGTCTTAACATTTTTGACAAAGTTCTTAACAATGTATATTGTTTTCAAAGACATTACATTTCTTTAGAACCATGTTAGCTCTAAAAGCAAAATATTAATGTTGCCAATTTAAAGAACAAAAAGAGATCAGTTTAGCCCTAAAACAATTCCTGTCCTGAAAGAGTAAGACATACTTCCTTCGCGATCCATGAGTTCGTAGGCCAGAAGGAAGCCGGTGTAGACCTGATTGGCGTTGGATCTGAACGTGATCCAGACTTCATTGCTATCAGAGATCCAGGAGAAAGAGTGATGTTTGCCGCAGTAGAACGTTAGAGCGCCGACTGTAGAAGTCCTCAACCTTTGGATAAAATGTAAGATTTAATTCAGTCAGCTCATATGGGGACTTTACCCTATAACAGGCTGTCCATCACCAGGATTAGCCTTCAGTTTTATGACCAATATGCCTTATGTAATGCTTTGTATTTCCTCATCCATTTCTCCACCAGGTAAAGTCATTTATCTCACTTTTCCCCTCATCCGAAGACTCTCTGAGAGCCGAAAGGGTATTTTCTGATGGACCTACGGGTTCGCTGTGTGCAGACTTATAAACACAATAATTGTGTTTCCACCAAGTCTGGTGTCAGCGAATTATGGCCTTCTGCACATGAAAACTGATGACCCATTTCCTTTAAGCGATTGGGTATATCTTTACCTCAGATTCTGAAACAAAATCCAGGATTTAGATCATGCTGCAATCATATTTATAAACCTTTAGGTCAGTTGGGAATCCCATGACTTTTACAAGCCAATCGCCTGTCTGATTATGAAGATATTTATGCAGGGTTGTCCACTTTGGAGAACTGCTATATGCAAATATTTTATTTGCTTAACAGGAGAGGGGGGGGGGGTTAAATAAAATTACCCCCCCCCCTCCAGGGTCTAGGAAGTGATCAAGAACGGGGTCTAACATTGGTAAGAAAACATGTATATGCTTGTAAGTGAGCAACCAGGGGACCGACAGCTTTAAGTCCTCTCCAAGGGACTTGGTTATGAGGATTAAGGCCTTACCAACGGACATAAGCACATCGACTTGGCTTTGAACCCGGGAACCTCTAGGTTTTGAGACCACTGCTCTACCACTGAGCCATAGTGCATCCTCAGCAAGAAACTGCTTACCCTGACATAGTCAGCGTCGCACGCTGGACCAGGTTCTAGCTCAAACTCGTCAAAGTACAGCACGATGCGATGCTCTGGATTGCCATGGAGAACGTACTCGCAGTTCTGGTTGTCGGGATAGGCGTTCGGAAAGTTCAACGAGTGCAGGAAGCCTTCTTGAGGCAAAGGAACCTCAGTGAGACCGGTATGAAGGCCAGTCAGGTCAATGAAGCGATAGCAACCTGAATACAGGGACAAATAGTCATTTCAGGCATTAGGTTTAGTCACTTTAAACAGTATACATGTATCTTTTCAAAATGAAACAAATCTTGAACGAGTGGAGGAACCTCAGTGATTCCGTCTGCATCGAGACTGGTATGGAGGCCGGTCAGGTCAATGAAGCGATAGCAACCTGAATACAGGGACAAAAAGTAATTTCATGCATCAGGTTTATTCAAGTTAAACAGTATATCTTTTTAAAAAGAACACATCTTCAACGGGTGAAGGCACCTCAGTGATTCCATCTGCATCGAGACCGGTATGAAGGCCAGTCAGGTCAATGAGGCGATAGCAACCTGAATACAGGGACAAAAGTTTACTTTAGGCATCAGGTTTAGTCACTTTAAAGGGATCCAGTAACTTAATTTGTCTCAGATTCTGAAACAAAATCCTGGATTTATAATTATAAACCTTATGGTCAGTCAGGAACCCCATGACTTTTAAATACAGATCGCCTGTCTGATTATCAAGATATTTATGATTGGAAATCGAAACCAAATTTTGCCATTTCCAAACGGTTTTCATAACACTACAGTCTATTGGGGAAAATGATAATGGTAAAACCAGTCACTCAAAGATTTTTACTATTTTGAGGCACTTGTTGATGGTTTGAAGCGCAATTTTTTTACGGCTTCAATATTACACCATATCACATACACTGATAACACGTAGGGCCGTGCATCTCCGAGTTAACATTGTTAAATGATGCCTGTAAACAGTATATCTTTCAAAATAAACAAATCTTTGTTCATTGATTTGGTAAAAAAAGCGTGAAATCATATTTCATGTCTGTTCAGCCTTATTTTCTATTTGCAGAACAGTTGAGATGAAATTCACTACCCTTTTTACTACCCGTTATTAAAGCTCACATTTACATTATTTCAGCTAAATAGTGTTAAAAATAACCCTCACACTCAGGCACATAATAAATAATGAACAAAGAATTGTTCATTTTGAAAAGATATACTTTATTATTCTATCACATAAAAAAGATGTGTTTTCTTGCATTTTATGTCTATTTATCACTATTTCTCAATGTAAGTGTAATGAATTTGACATGCACTATACAACAAAAAATTATATGTTAGCAACCTGAATGAAGTAACAAAAAATAATTTCAGGCAACAGGTTTAGTCACTTTATCATCAAATAAAAAGGTGTTTTTGTTTTAAGTCTGTAGTAAGACTCATCTTAACCATATTCAATTCAATTCAATTCTTTTTATTCATCCAATTTCACAGGTATACATGGAAATCGTTGTGTTTATAATCACAGAAGAACCATCAAAATAAAAGATAAACAAAGCAATATTCTTATTATTACACATTGAAAATGATGAATAGGATAGAACATCAGTGTGAAGGAAGGAAGGAAGACCACGCCAATACTTAAGCCCACATGCTCCTCACTCCATTTGGTTGTACAAGCGAATGGAGTATGGAACATATGAGCCCAAATATTGGCATGTCCGACATTTAATTGAGCGCATTCTCCTTCCTGACCGTAATAATTCATATAAGTAATTTAGATTGTGATTCTTATTTGCAATGATCTGTTTAGCCGTTTGGAGAATTCCTGCCTTGCATTCTTCTGCTAAGTTTCGTCTTTTTCCTGTTATTTTACTCGCCCTCTTGACTACACTTTCCATTTTCCTAAAGTCATCCTTCCTACATGTCCCAAACCAAACAACACAATTGAAAAGGTAAGGTATGAGGGTAAAAGGGAACATCGAGCGTACTTACTTGGTTTTGTATCGATGGTGGTATAAGATGCAAGGAAGCGATTGAAGACTAGAGAATACGGTGTGATGAATTCCAGCGTTACTGTATCCGTCTCAGAGACCCAAGCAAACGGTTTCTTGGTTCCACAGTAACGATTCAAGCGCCCACCAATGCCACCATCATCCCGTATCTAAAAGAATAAACGGTTTATACATTAAAGCTACCAGGTAACAAGACTGATTCCAACTTTACTTCCAAAGTCATCATCACCAGCCTCATCGACACAATCACTATCATTATCATGACACTATCATCACCGATTCAAGCGCCCACCATCACCCTGTATCTAAAAGAAGAATAAAGCAGTTTATACATGACTAAGTACCAAGACATATTTCAACTTCACTTAATTCTAAAGTCATCATCACCATCTTCATCGTCACAATCACCATCATCAAAAAAATTAATTTGTAAAGCACTTAGAATCATCACATGTGTATAGCTTGAAAGTGATGGGCTCAGAAAATTACATTGAAACAAGAATATCGAGGGAGACAACAAAAATGGTCTTCCTATAGACATGGTTGCTAAAGAAGGTGTCATAATAACAATAATCTGGATTTTTTTTGGCGCTGTCATCAAATTCATTCATGCACAATGTGCAAAATCTCCACTCCCTAGGGAGTATTCCTATCATATGGTCACCGTGAGCGCATATGGTTAATTACTAATATATGCCTCTTGTCATCCTACCAGGTATAAACCATTTCTCCTCTTCCGGGTATGGAGTGACAAATGCAGATTAATGCCTTGCCAAAGGACATTGGTGCTGTGTCTGGGATCAAACCCACGACTTTTGCATTTCAATTCAAATGCTTTATAGCCCCTCTGCACTAGTTTGGCCAGGAGGGATTAGACCTCCCTGCATGGTCACTGACAGGTGGTTATCTCATCAAATCAGCTCTCAATTAACATAAGAAAAAAAAAAGGGGATCATGGGGGACCAATTATGGTCACCGATTAAGCATTGTTTGCTATGTAGAGGGCGCAAGTAGCGGTAAGTAGTGCAGTAGGGCTTTTAACCATGTGACTACAACACCTCTACATTGTGTTACACTGTGTTATCATTGTGAACAATCCTACCTCCACGAGCACACCACACAAGCAGACATCTTCTTCAGTCTTGGTCGGACTAAAGAGATCTATACCCTCAAGGGTAAACTCATGAAACGCCATTAACTAGAAGAGAGCGTGTACGAGGACTCTCAGGCAGGTATTTTACTGCAGATCGCAAATTAGTTCGAGTTATATAAATAGTCAACAAATCTGAAATGTACATTGTAAACAATCCTACCTCCACGAGGACACCACACAAGCAGACGTCTGCTTCGGTCCTGGTCGGACTAAACAGATCTATACCCTCAAGGGTAAACTCATGAAACGCCAACAAGATCCTCTTACCATCTTCAATGTCTATCACAAGCCGACAGTACCTGGTAATCAATAACAAAAAAAACATGGATGGTATCTAATTTGATGGACAAAATTGATCTAGTAGATAAAACATTTACTTGATGTAAAAAAATATATAAAAAATGAATTTATAATAATAATCTTTTAAAGTCCACTCCAAATTTTATTTAAACCGAAAATGGAAATTCTTTTTGCCCAATTGATCGTGAGCCCGGCAGCCACTGAGCAGCGCCAGATCGACGTTGCTCTATCCCTTATTATTGAATTGAACGCCAAACAAGGTAGCAGCAACTCCCATCTTAAACGTCTTTTGGTATGACGTGGCCGGGGTTCAAACCCACGACCTCCCGGTTGTGAGGCGGACGCTCTACTGACTGAGCCAACACTCCGGTTATGGCTCGTCAACGATCTTGGGAGAGGAATCTTGACAGTGCTTGTCATAACTATGAAGTTCTTGTACAGTTGACATCCAGAGCCTAGTTGTTTATCATTCTTTGATTTCATCGTTTAACAAGAATGTCTACCGGATGCACATGTTTATCAACAATTGATTGGCTATTTGCTCTATTTTTGCAAGCATGAAAGTTCAAAACTCGATCTGGATTGATGTTATAAAGGCAGGGGCGGGGTGCCAGGTTTATTTGTTGGGGGGGGGGGGCGAATAGGCGAGCCACGCAGGGGGTAATTGAGGGGGAAAAATGAAATTGAAATTGATGCTTCAATGGCTCGCTTTGGTGCATACTTTTTGCCAAATAAAAAAGAAACAGGAACAAGGACGCAGGGGGTGTCTGAGGGGGAATGTCCCCCCTCCGAAGTTGAAGATTTTTTTTTAATTGATCGATAAATGGCTTGATTTGGTGCATAATTTTTGCCAAATTAAAAAGAAAACAGTCTTTAGTTCAACTAACATGAGCAAGAACGCAGGAGGTCGTCTTAGGGGGATGTCCCCCCTCAGAAGTTGAAGATTTTTTGATTTTTGTATTGATGCATAAATGAGCTCGATTTGGTGCATACTTTTTGCCAAATTAAAAAGAAACAGGAACAAGGACGCAGGGGGTGTCTGAGGGGGATGTCCCCCCTCAGAAGTTGAAGATTTTTTTATTTTTTTATTGATGCATAAATGAGCTCGATTTGGTGCATACTTTTTGCCAAATTAAAAAGGAAACAGTCTCAAGTTCAACTAACAAGAACAAGAATGTAGGGGGGGGGGGGGTCACCATATTTTTCAGAAGGGTTGTTATAGATAAATTTGTCTTTTCCATTGAACAATCAGCAATAAGGTTTAGGAGATACAAGGGATTAATTTGATTATTTTTCTCCTCACAGTTGGTGAAAGGTTTTTCATCGTAAACCAATGTTTGAACTTCCGTTAATGTGAATGTAATAATGACTCGTCTAAATCGCCTGATTTGACTTGCTTTTTCTCCCTTTTTTTTATTTTCTCTATCTTTATTTTTTCCCCCTCTCCCCCCACCCTCCCTTACGTCATAATTTACATTTTAAAGTTCTTTCTCCTGGCCTTTCTCCCGGCTTTCCTTCTCCTTTCCTTTTCCTTTTCCGGATTGATAGCAATTCTTTTAAAATGTTGATATATTTGGATGTATCATAAAGCCCTAGAAAAATTTAGCCCCTAAAACACTTCTGCTTTGGAGAAATTGAATAACCCAAAATTTACTGCCGCTCCCATGAAAATATCAGAATATGCAGTTCTGATATATAATTTCGAAACGGGAATAGCAAATCAGTAGATTCTTGTAGTCAAGAAATATTGTTTTAAAGCTAAAGTAATATCAGTCATGAGAGGGAGCTATACAACATAATGTTCATAAATAGTTTATTATTTACAGTTTCATCACTTTATACTGGATTTCAACCGCAACAATGATTGGATATTGTAAAATCGCATACCGTAATCAACGGTGTATTAACCACACTTTTTTGCCGCCGAAAAAAATTCAAAGTCGGGGAGGCGTCTTATACACGGTACACCCAAAAGTTTCTATTTATGCCCCTCCACCTGGCGCTATGCCTGGCAATGTCTCCCAGCTCAGTAATCGGTGTGTTGACTCACCACTCGGAAACTAGAACAACGCTCAAATTTGTCTGTCATCTTGGTTTGAAAGTAATCTTTCTGATAGATCTCAATATAATAATAATTCCTCCAATTTTTCTTCTATTACACGGCGTACCACAAGGTTCTATCTTAGGTCCTCTACTGTTTTTTAATTTACATTAATGATTTTACACATTCAGCTGCACCTCGCAGTTAAATGAAAGGTCTTCCCGCGTGGGTTTTTTTTAACACGGACCTGGCACGGACTTTGGCTCCCCCCCAAAAAAAAAAAATTCAAAAAAATTTAAAAATTTAAGGGCGAAAAAGAGGGGTGCGGTTAATACACGAGGGCGGTTTATACACCATTAATTACGGTATGCCTCCAATATGTTCATTTGAACCAAATTCATGACCCCTTACCAAAACTTTGTATAACCTTTAACTTTTCTTAGTTTGATATCTACAGTAGACAACTAAATTATTCATATCCCTTGTAAATTTGATTTAATGAAACGAAGAGCATACCTGGGTATTGATGATTTATCAGGCCAATAAGGTGAGGACAGCGCTCCACTGAGGGCAGTGTAAGTACGATCACACACTGAAATTCAAAATCAATATCATTATAAAAACATGGTTGAACAATAATATTTGTTGCAGTCAACAAGAAAAAACAAAAAGTTCAAGATGATACAGTCAAACCTGTCTATAGCGACCACCCGAGGGAAACACAAAAAGTGGTGTTTGTAGACAGGTTACTTCAGTGCAGGTTTCAATGAGAAAAGATTTTCAAGGGAAACAAGAAATGTGGTTTTTGTAGACAGGTGGTCACTAAGGCAGGTTCGACTGTATTATCATTAGTAAGTAAAGTCTTTGTCACAAATGCCATTACGAACTGCTAACGAACGCCATACAAACGATTTTCAGACAATGGAAAAACAGTGAGATTCGTACGATATTATTGTTCGTACAAACCTTTGTGACCGTAGCATAAAGCGCGGTTGAAAAATAAAGTTGCAGTCAACCAGAAGAAAAAAAATCATACATTTCACAAATGACCATCAATCCTTGAGTATAAAGACAAAATGACAAGTATTTCGATAGCCTTTGACAAGATGCGGTAATCTTTTTTATGAAATCAGATAAAAGATACATGGCATCGTCTACTTTTGCATGGGGAGGAAGAACCAGGGCATGAAATAGTGGTCACTGGATTTTGAGAAAAAAACAAGTAGTCTGGAAAATACCAACACTTGATATATTTGATTTTGGATTTATTTATTCACCATGCATGGATTTAATTGCCCTTGACATCTAATGGCTGTTTGTCAAAGGGGTTAAGCCAAAAATTAACAAGAACAATCTGGAGAATATTATGACTGAAATTGTTTTTCACAGGTTGGAATTTTCATAAACCTATTGGAGCTATAGTAAGCATGTCTTCTTTGAACCCCTTCTTATTCTTGTATTCCTCTAGTAAAGTTCTTCGCCAACAGTCCTTTTTTATCAGCTTTGAGATGATGTTTCTTAAACCCCTTCCTCTTCTCTTCCCCTTCTGGTAAATATTCCTTCCTCTCCGAATCTCTGTCTTTCCTCTCTCTTATCTGTTGTGGTCAAGTGGATACGTTGTCGGACTGTGGATCACAGGGTTCGTGGTTCAAATCCCGCCTCCAGCACATATACCCTTTGGCAAGACATTTGTCCCTTTCCACCCATGTGTTAAATGGGTACCGGTAGGAAGGAATTCCTGGATTGTTGTGACCACCCAAACGGGTAGCCTAGCAGAGCCAGGGTAATATTGGAGCGCCTTGAACACACAGAAAGGCAGACGTGAGCTAAATATCTAATATTATTCCCCTTTTTTATCTTTTTTTTTTCTTTTGGGGGTGGGAGAGTGGTCTTGGTTTGATTCTTAGTACAACTGAATTCAATCCAATTTATTATTTCATTAAAAATCACATACAATATTTATACATTCATTGAGAAGTGTACTGGGTGGGTCATTTGCACCTGATAAAGCAGATGGCTTGAGTTTGAGGGAAGTGGGTGGACCCATAACATAAATGACAAATGTGAAAAATACAAAACATTAAACATTACTTGTGCATGGTTGTGTGCTACATGATCGAACGGTTGGTTCTGGTGGGTGCGGCAGGCCACTGCAGTAGCTAATGGGTGCCGTCTGTGAGGGCTGTGCGGCCGTGGCCAATGTGAAACAGTTTTTGACAAGGATTTGTGTACCTGAAAATGCAAGAATGTAAAGAAAAAGCATGTATGCGGTTAAATTTTTTAAATTGTAGACATATCCAGAAGCAATTAAGAATTGTGGTAATAATATGATTGCAGGGCCCTCAGGGAGAACAGTATGAATACTGATGAGGCTACCCTGGGTTAAACAAGACATTATTATTATTATTATTATATCCAGAAGCAATTAAGAATGGGAGATATAATTTTCAGGTTATATTACTATTAGTATTTATTAAAACCAGATGAAGAAATTGTCACAACTTGCAATTTTTCCATGCCCATGACCTTAAGATTTGTCCATCAGGAACCCTACACAGTCTGCACATTTTTATTCAAATATCTAAGTAAGACTAAGACTACTGGTAGGCCTAGGACAATTCTTATTCTAGGCTAATGTTATAACTAGTCTATACTTTGTCTTTATACAGCTATATTAAGCAAATATTAATCGACTATGAGGGTAATGGTACAAACTATCATCCTGAGCCGCAAGGCGAGGGACGATATGGTAGCCACAAGATCACAGAGGCGATGATACTAGTTTGTATCCATTGCCCGAGTAAAGGAGGTTACTTTGTTTTATATCCCACATCGGCAATAAGGTCTATTTAAAGTGAATTTTACATATTAAAAGAACTGATTCTGCAGATAGTTTAGCTTCAGCTAGATTTTACAAAGCACAACACGCATACATCTATTACATGTAATACAGTCGATGCGCGCTCATTTGACATTGACATTTCGCGTAACATTCTTTGCTACGCTTATTCAATGGGAAGGTGGGGCAGCAGCAAAAAATTACGGTTCAAAGGTCCTATCGCAGGGAGATAGTACTTATCTATCATTGATCATGTGACCTCGTTTAGACCAATCAGATTGCAAGATTCTTAGTATGCGGGATATAAATAATAATAATACACAAGACTGAATTACACGGTAGCGACGGCAGGTTATGCAATGCACTATGCAGTTTGTTTGTGATTGCCGATATCATTGCGCGCAGCTCAATAGCTAATTCATGCAAGAAAACAGATTAGCTGAAAGATGTCCTTAAAAATTAATATATTTTCATGTTTTAGTTTTTTTAAAGTTATTTGTACAGTAGGGTCTAGATTCTAGATCTAGGCCTATATGAAAACTAGCCCTTGACATGCTTGACTTGAGGCTTGCGCTCGAGTGCTTTCCAATCATTTTTTTTTTCTAAATAGACTAGACTAGGCCCCTAGACTAAAACTGTTACTAGTGTTAGTGTTAATTCAGTTTATACCTAGATTTCTAGATAGATCTATCAAGTATACTAGATTAAGTAGGTCTATCATCTAGATCTAGATCTAGATTCTAACGTGTCGTTAGACAGATAAAAAAGAAACGGCAAACTTATCGCTCGATACCATGATTTAATTTACCTGTTAAAAATCTGGTAGTTATATACTAGTCCCAGGACCCCAGGCCTATTAAAGAATTCCTCATAACAGACGATTATTTCTGTGTAACCGACTAGATCTAGACCTAGATCTATGCCCGAGCAATGACTAGTCACTAGATAGTGTCACAAATAAAGCTAAGCTCTGCACAGAGACCGACGGACAGAGGATGTCAGTGGCCCCGGAAGTTCGGGCATAAGCAAACTCACCGACCGCAGAACATTTATTAGCAGACGATTGGTGCCTCGATATCGATCTTCCTTCCAAAATTCCATCCCTTTATCTCCGTATCAACTTTAGCTCTTCATTCACTAAACGATTTTCTCAAACCAATTTGGTCGCTGAATGCAAAATTTGAGATGATATGCTTATAAAACACAGTAAATTGCTTCGTTTTGTAAGCCTCCACTTGCGTTTACAAACTAACCGCAGTCAAATTTGACACGCTCTGCATGCAACCTACACTCCATAAATATATGGTAATCGCTTTCATGATTTCATTATTGACAACCTAATTTCCTCAAAATCGTTCCACAATCTTTGCGAACACACTAGGCTACCGCAAATCAAATCAATTAATTGAAATTATATAGAATCCACACGATTGAATTATCACAAATTCACAAGTACTTTTAAAACAAATCACCTGGCTTTTAAAATTAACAATGAGATTAAGTAGTTCTAGGCCTTATGGCCGGATTTAAATTAAAAAAAAAAAAAAGGGGGGGGGGGGCTCGAATCGGCCCCCATTTTCCATATAGGTCTAAAAACTAAATTTTGGTTTGTCACGAATTTTTTGAGAAATTGACCCCTTTTACAAAATTCTGGAGCCACCTTTGCAAGACCTTACAACCTTACAATAGACAAGATTTACTAATTATTGTATGCACACTTTTATGAAGGCTTTCCCGACATAGCAATACGGCTATATTGTATCCAAAGTGGATGCCATCCATATAGAGGTGCCATAATTATAGCAGGTGAATGAACTTGTAACCAGGGACCCGCCTTCACAAAGCCCTTTTTTCAATGACAAATTACACAAATCAGTGACAAATCTGCCGATAACCAATCAGAAGCAAGGGTCTCATCGATCAGTAGCTCTAACAAAAACTGTCATCATCAAAATCACCGATGACAAGTTTTGTGAAATGGGGCTCATGTGTTGGGGGTAAAGGGACCATTTGGGTAATGTAACCACATTATAATATACGAACTATTTCATTCACTTGTTACGAATAATTTTATTTCAATAGTCAGAATGCGAATTGCATATCGCGTTGTTAGGTATACCTATAGGGCAACAGACTTTTTCCGACTCCTGCGTAATAATAATAATACACAATATTTATAAGGCGCTTAATACTGGTGTCTCTAAGCGCACCATATTCTGACTAATTATTATTTACCAAAACTTATAATAAACACACAACTTATACATCTGTTGTTTATTCAATAAATCATGCATATATAATAATACAAAATAAGATAAGAGTGAGATCAAACATACATACAAGCCTAGAGGTCAAACATAGGATCAAACATAAGATCGAACAAACAAAAAATAGCAACACAATACAGTATGCAACTTGAATTTTGACTAATATATGGAGATACAATTATTCAGTGAATTAAATAATTATTGAGGCACATTTTTTTATTTTTTGCTCCCGAATATTTGAAAATCGCGCCGGCCGCAAATTCGCTCAATGTTGGGGGGGGGGGGGGGGGAGAGGGGGGAGTGTACTGCTTGTGCTTATGCATAGTGTTTACGTATAATGATTACATAAATTTCATGAGCACGTATCCAGTATTTTGTCTCCGTACTATATTTCACAATTTGGTCAGCTGTGCAATTGGCCCATTTTCAGACTGTGAACTGGCTTATAAAAGAGGGTGATGTGTAAAACAGATACGCGCGCGGTCGGTGGGTGTCCTGGCATTGGAAAGATAATGTAGAAGTGGCGCCCCTAAAAAAAAAAAAAAAAAAAACACGCCCCTACCCGCGTCAACCCTTTTTCTTCCTTTCGGCTAACGATAACTCACCTCCGCCGCATGTCTGACTACATTCTCCATATGATACCGCCCATCTATGCGTTTGCGATTCAACCGGTGTTAGATGGCAGCATCCCTAGAAAAGGTAAAATATTAAACAAATGTAAATAATTATCAACCATAGACCGGCTTAGGCATATTCAAATTTACGGATGTTTTTTTTTTCTCCTGGGGACCTATAGTGACGAGTTTTTCCATTAACTTGGAAATATTGAATGAGCTAAATGCAGTACTCTGAATCCAGTCTGCATATATATTATTTGTTGATATGTTGGGCAAGCCTCGGGCTTATGTTAGTAAACCGGTAAATCAAAATTCATCTTTAAAGGTGAAGTCCACCCGTTCGATTAGCTGGTATTAATATAATCAAATCATAATAATGAGATTTATGAATTAAGGCAAGTTTGAGCAAAATCCGATTATAAATAAGAAATTCAAGAATTATGAATATTACTGACTGACATCTTTTTTTCCTTGGTAATAACATACATAAAGTGAGCTTTAAAGGTAACTGATCATTATTTTGTCTACATCAATAAACCGTTTCTTGTAATGGCCCTAATTAGGACTGAATCTTTGCGCATCACAAAACGTACGACCATTCGGTTCTGCAATCCCTAAAGTCGATTCGACAACTAACGGTCGTGTTATTCCTAAAAAAAGACATTTTCAAGCCCATTCGTTTTGAGGAAAGTTTTAAATTAGTATTATCTTTCAAATGCCGTTGGTTGGAATTAAAATTTGTCATTTTGGGGACTGCAAATGGGACAAAGTGCCTTTAAAGTAGTCACTCGAAGAATCAAGGTGTTTTGAATTGATGCAAAATTCATATCATTGCGAAGGGGAAGCATTACTAATGAAATATAACAACTTCCCTCTTCAAAATATGTTTGGGCCCCGAAGTTATCATCTCTCAAAAATGTTAATTTTGAGATCCAGATTTTTTTTCTTCAGCGGTCCTAGCGTCAAGATTCGTGACGTCACATGTGAGACACAGCTCCGGCCACAACATTGCATTTTACGCCTTTCCATGATATCTATATTTTTTTCCAGCAAATTATTCGTGTTTTTCAAGAGAAAATCTTTCCATCCGTATATAATTTCTCCATAATTATCCGTTGTGAATTTTTTTCGGGTGACTAAAAGTATAAAATGTTTTTCCTTAATGCAGCAGTGAATGGACATTGAACGCTCAAACCATGGAATCGCAGTTTTCATTGTTACCCTACATGGAGCGACCATCCGGGTCTTGCATGATAGTGTGGTGAACGGGTTCGTGAAGGGCGTGCGTGTAGCGTGGCGTCATCTAAGTAACGCCACACATGCGCTTATCCATCAACATTGTATCAATGCATTCTTTACAGGCGACACTAACCACTGGAAATCTCTTAAGCTTGCCACAGGTTCTCCGACATTTCAAAACAATGTACGCATTTGGTTAACCAAAGAAACTGATCAATATACTTTGGACAGCTGAATGAAGTTTCTTTACTTGCGTTAGCTGCAGCATACGTTGTTTGAATTTCGACATAAATAAGCCCACTTTCATCTCACGAGGTTTCAAAAGATCACATCATTTCAGAAATGTTTTATGCGTAATAATTTGTTAATAGTTCCAAAGAAATAAGCACACCTGATTTCCAATTTTAAAAAAAAATCATCGGACCGCGACTTGTTGACTTGAATTCAGTTCTTGAGGGAAAAAAACCTCGAAGCATGCCCGTTTTCAATTGTCTGCATTATTATTTCTCCCAATCATTACCCCCCTCCCCCCTCCCCCTCTCTCTCTCTCCCTCCCCGTCACACCCTCATCTCACTCCTTCTCACTTCCTATGCATATAACGAAGTCTATGCATATAAAGGAAGACATTTTCTCTAACACTTTTAAACACAGTCTTTAGATATGCGCCAAGTTAATTTCACACAAGATTAAAAGGTATTGTCAACTGTAACATTAACTTTAACGTGTTATAAATCGTTTAAACTTAGCGGTGGATACGAAAATTAGACATAAAAGATAGCAAATAAGTTAAACAAGTTTGACTTTATGTTGTCGAGATGGCAATAACATGATTTTAATACAAATGACATGTACATTGAACTAATATAAAACATTCTAGCACACGGTATTGTACCATAGCAAGTTTAAATAATAAAATTGCATAAATTGAATCACTAACCTTTCAAAATCGTTACGATAAATTACATATTAATTGATGACTGTCTATTAACCCTTTTAAACATTTTGTTTTAATTAAATAATGAGTTTTATGAGAAATCGGCTGAAATAAATTAGAAATGAAACTTACCAGTAATAAGACAATTAATAAAGCGTGTTGCGTGCGTAACCAAAGGGCGTGTCCACTGATACGGTTCCACATATTGCAAATGGTGTTACGTGCCGTCCTGCATCTGTATGGCGCTATGTCGGCAATATAATGAGCTACTGCCTCGAGTGGGTACACGACTCAAGATGCGATATTGGACCTAGATAGTATTCATGAATTAATTTGTGAAAGCCCAGGAATCTACCAATACGTCAGCCCAGGAGGTGAAGTAGGAGGGGCAAGAAATTCAAATATCTTTTAAAATGTACCACAAGGAGCAAATGGGAAAATTAAGGAAGACATCAAATGAGATCAAATTCGATCACTATTTTTGCCGAATATTCCGACATTTATGATTATAGTAGCTCATTGATGAAGAGATTTTAATACTTTCGTTAGAGTTTCAATTTTTCAAATCATCCCTCTGATTATTCAAAAATGGTATGGTCTGTGCAGTATAATATAAGGAATTTCGAATCGGTGCATTGTAATTTACATAAAGCTTTTGTTCAATACAGCGGTTCTGCACTTTCCCTTTCTAAGGCCAAACATTCGATTTGTTAAAAGAAGAATGAGATTAACATTTCTTTTAGATATTTCTCGATCATGGTTGGAATAACTTTCCGCCACGTTGTGCTTTTAAATGCCATGTGACGATGTCATTGTTATTCAAATTACAAAGACTCATTCACATTTACATTAAACTTAGGCCCGTATTCTGGAAGGCCGCCTAACTTTAAGTCGGGTTTAAGTCGGGTTTAAACCCCAAAGTCGTTCTCTGATTTATGACTGGATGGGAAGACATTAACTATACAATTTGAAATTGTTTTTATTGCCAAAGATTCTGACATTCATGCTTAAGTTAGCTCACCCATCTCGTGTTTTCTTTAGACATTTTGTCCCATAAATCATCTTAGTTCTGTAACTAAATATTTCGTCTGAACTTAGACAGGCCTTCCATACAGAAACATGAATCAATGGATTGTAAAACTGACCTCAAATAAACTTTATCTGGCAATCTATTGGTAAAAAGATAGAGAGAAGGTTGAGTTCTCGGAAGAGGTGAAACATAATTTGTAAGCGTAATCATTGTACATGTAAGTTATGCGAGTGTGGAAGAACATCAGATACAAAAAAAAAATGTTCCCTGAAAAGCATGGCTCTTCAAATGCATTAATATTCTAAATATGGCATGTAACATCATAAAAATCGGGAGGGATTTTTATGCCACATGTTCGTGTAGTCCCGTATAATATAATCTTTCTGTGTACAGTGCTTGTTGTAACTTTACCAAGACTGGGCCAACTTTCTTATCATTTTGATGATTCCAGAACCTTGCAGTACACTCCAGTACTTATATGCTAGATGATCAAACTTTTCTGATCGCTTTCACGATGTTTCTTTCACAGTGCAATCGCATGACCAAAGAAGGTTGAGTTCTGGAAGAGGTGAAATATAAATTCACACAGAATCCAACAAAACTTACACTGAATGTTCAAGATTACAAATAAATGACATGTGCCGAGCGATTTTGGTAGAAAGTGTGTAGGGAGTGAGTAATGAGCATATATAGAAAGATAAGGAATTCAAGGTATAGGCCCGACACCATGTGCTTTACACAGGTCACTATGCGCAAACGAGAGTTGTGGTTTTTATTGAAGATGATTTCCAGCAAGTTTTTTGTGAGTTTGTTTTTATTTTACTGGTTCAAACAATCAATCTACTGCAGGATACACTATCCAAAATGAATTATAGCCATGTTCTCTCGACATACAATTCCCATACCAGAGCTCAAGGTTAGCTTTTATCTTTATAAAGAAAAAGAATACTGGTTCTATAGTTATTATAAATAATTATTGAAAACTTGATATTTTGGCTATTATGGAGCACCGATTCAAATTGTAAGAAGAATCAGAACTGCCACTTAAAACAAAACATTTCGTCTTTGTTTCGTCTAAGAAATGTTACATGTATTTGTTGCGGATTTTGGTATCATCCGTCAATGCGTATAATTATGAATAAACATAGTCGCATTTGTACAGGTGACTTGACACTGACAGAGTTCATCACCCCGGTCATTGGATTTAATTGTTAGTCCCTCAATGATAGTGCTCACACTCCCCTCACTGGGGAGTATTGTGATTTAATAGGCGCCATCTTATAGGCCCATACATGCCAATCCTCCCGCATTAACTTTAGTATCCTACTGTATCCCCATTACACCAGGGTGGAGAGTGGCATGTGTAGATTAATGACTTGCCAAAGAACATTGGTACCGCAATGGGACTCGAAACGCGAACCATGTGATCCACAGTCCTGAGACATAACCACTAGACCACAACACCTCTATGAAACACACATTATTCCAAAGAATTCTTTTTTAAAGGGGGATAGAGGCAAACACAAACAACACACACAAAAACAGACAAACAACAAGTTAACAACAGAAACACGGTACAAATAAAAGATGAAATTCTTTTGGATGAACATTTATTTTCCACGTAGTTTGGATGTCCAGGGGGTAGGTGTCCTAGAACTTTTATGAGTTATGGTTGAAAATAAAATAAATCAATACAATGTAGAAACGAAAGAAGAATATATTACGAAGAAAATGCGATTGCTCTCCTCCTCTCCCTCTCCTCTCCCTATCTCTCTCTCTATAGCTTTCACTCTTCCCACCTCTCTCTCTCTCTCTCTCACTCTTTCCCTATTATTGTCATTCCAGTAAATAAGGATGTGTTAAAAAAAAAACTATACCTCTATAAACCGTCTGCAAGAACAGACTATAATCTTACTGTCAACAGGGATGTCAAAAGCGTCCTGAACTTTAAACCCTCCGATATATGACGATATAACTCTACCTGCTGAAAACGCTGTAATATTTGCAAACGAGCTACTACGGAATCAATGTTTAAATTCGTTAACTAAACAAACGTGGGCCTACCAGCCGAATGTAGTTTTTATATCCGTTTTAGTACGTGCCATGAGAGACTGAAACATTCTATATCACATACAACATATCAAGCTGGAGGCAGCAGCTATACAGGACAGCTATTGAACTACAACTTGTACAAGTGTCGAAAATCTGTTAAATCTTTGCTGTGGCACCTGAGCTGGCTGTGGTATATTGCACAAGCTCCAACTCAAGCAGCAAGACTAGTGTAGTGATCAAACTCGATCTCGATTGGCATAATTTTATTGGATCGCCTGCATCTCAAAATATCCTTATAACTGCAGCTATGTGAGACTGTTCCTTCGTAGCATTAGCTAGCAGGTTACCCGAGCTGAGAGGCTTACATGGTTTGTAATTCTTCGAGCAAGATTTTATGAATATCATTTTTTGTGGTGTTAATTGTGCCCTGGGAAGAGCTAGAGGTCATAGAGGTCATCACACACTGGAGCTTGCCTTTGGAGTTGAACATGTCGAATAACAACGTTGAAACCCCGTAAGAAAATTGCTATATTTGTTCGGTATTTAGTTTCGTTACGGATATAATTATGAATCAAGTTACCGAGTGTTGGTGTCACTATAAAGTGGCGTACTAGCTATAAGGGAATCAGGGGATACGCGTGCCCCCAATCGAATGGCAGAGAGATACAGAGAGAGAGAGAGAGAGAGAGAGAGGGGGAGAGAGAGAGAGAGGGGAGGGGGGAGAGGGGGGAGGAGAGGGTGAGAAGAGAGGGGGAGGAGAAGAAAGACGAGAAAGAGAGAGAGAGAGAGGGGGGGGGGGGGGAGATAGAGCGAAAGAGAGAGAGAGGAGGGGGGTTGGAGAAAAGAAGATGTGTATGCTCTTAATAGGCGTTATACATGTTATAATACCATTCAATATAATTTGACCAATTTTCTATCTGTCCCATAACAGACGAGCCTGCATGTATACTTTTTCAGTTTATGGATCTCATTTTGACAATTGCAATATAATAATTTCTTCTCTGTTTAGATTATGATTACTTGCAATAATTGGTTCAACATTTCAAGTTACTTTTACAGTTATTCATTTATCTACTATTATTTAGCAAATTATGTATATAGCTTGAGGTATGAACATTGATAACTTTATTTATTGTGATCATTCTAGTTTGTATGCACATGTTATTTAAACATTGCATTATTGCTCCTTAGACGACTGCATTGTACATTGTATATTTTTGTAATTGAATTGAAAAAAGATGAGTGAACTCCCCGTTAAGCGAACAGAAGAAAGAAAAGAAAGAAAAAAACCCTTCATACACCGCATAATAATATAAAGGGGGTGCGGTTAACTGCCTGAATCTAGAGTTTCGCCAATGATTTGTTTGCTACGTTTCCAGGCTAGAGAGCTAGTCCCGTATTAATAAATAGAAGGAAAAGTTTATTTCACTTGTACTACTATTAGTAGTAGTAGTAGTAGTAGTAGTAGTAGTAGTAATAATAATAGAGTAGAAGTAGTAGTATGGGTGGGTAGTAGTAGTAGTACTAGTAGTTGTAGTAGTAGTAGTACATGTAGTAGTAGTAGTATTACTAGTAGTGGTTATTCACATAGTAGTAGTAGTATTATTAGCAGTAATATTAGTAGTATTATTTTTATTATTATTATTATTACTACTACTTCTAGTAGTAGTAGGAGCAGTAGTAGTAGTAGTAGTAGTAGTAGTAGTGGGGGCCGACGTAAAAGTAGGTTTATAACCAACCTTGTTCAGCACAGAGCTTATCTGTCACAAGATCGATAAAGCTAAGATAACCAAAATAATTTATCCAAAATAATCTTTATTTAAGTTTTTTTTATTGGGTTGGGGGCAGGTACACTTATGAAGACTACGAGGAGATGGTTGAATGCTTGTTGTCAAGGCAACCGCATCGTCCTAGCATTGGTATCATCTGTGGATCAGGGCTGATGAACCTTGCGAACAAGCTAGAGGAGCGCTACAACGTCCCGTATGAGAAGGTGCCCAAGTTCCCAGTCTGCACAGGTGAGACATAATGATGATGATGATGATGATAATGTGGATGATGATGATGATGGTGATGAAGGTGAAGTTGATGATGATGATGATGGCGATGATGATGATGGTGGTGGTGATGAAGGTGACGATGATGTTGATGATGATGATGAAGAAGATGGTGGTGACGATGATGATAATGATGATAGTGATGAAGGTGATGATGATGGTGATGATGGTGATGGTGATGTTGATGATGATGAAGATGATGATGATGATGATGATGATGTTGATGATGATGGTGGTGATATTGATGATGATGATGGTGGTGATGATGATGATGAGGATAATGATGATGATGATGATGATGAGGAGGATGATGTTGATGTTGTTGATGATGTTGTTGATGATGATGATGATGATGGCGATGATGATGATGTTGATGATGATGATGAAGATCATGATGGTGACGATGATGATGATGATGAGGATGATGTTGATGATGTAAGAGGACATTTTTTAATTTTTTTTTTGGTCTCGAATATTGAAATTTGTTCCGTTGGGGGGGGGGGGGGGGGGTAAGCTAGGAGTCCACTGGGCCAGCGCCAGTTGGTGCCAGTTCGCGCCAAAGATTATGTGATTGGCGCGTAGTGGCTCGCTGTGGCGCCGAATTAATGTCCGCTCGGCATGTGTGTCGCCAAGTGGAATAAACTGGGTGCCATATGGCGTGCGCCAAATGCCACCCGGCTTGCTCCAAAATGTTGCGCCAGTTTGCGCCAGTTCGCGCCATTACACGGCCATTTGATTCAAAAATTCACCCTGTTGGCGCCATTCGCGCCAATAGACGGCTACTTTGCGCCACTTGGTGATTAGTTTGTGCCAAAGGTCGCCAAATTGGTTTGAACTTGCCGCCGCTTGGCGCTACTTGCCGACTATATAAATACCGGCCATCGGCTACCTGGTTCAGACCCTCCTCAGCTGCTGTATGAACAACATCTCTACTAAATATTTACAGTTTTGATATGTCTGAGGCTTTTGATAATGTTGGAGTGATGATGCTGCTCCATCAGAAGATGATGAGAGATGCTGAGGTGGCCACTGCCTATTTGGCCATGTGGCGCGAAATCTCATTGGCGCAACTTGGCGCGCGCCATTACATTCCAGTGGATTCCAATAGGCGGATTGTTTGCGCCAAAGGGCGATACGTTCGCGCCATTTGGTGGACACTTGGCGGACACTTGGCGCTGATTGCTCTATGCAAGTGGCGCGACGAAAATTTCAAACATTTTTAAATTTTCTTGCCGCCACATTCAAATTTGGTGCCGTTACGGGCCACCACGAGCCAGTTGGGAGGAAGTTTGAGCCACTACACGTCACTAGGCACCTTATTGGCGACACTAAGCGCCACAGTAAATTGCATTGGCGCAAACTGGCACCAACTGGCGCTGGCCCAGTGGACTCCTAGCATAAGGTCACCCTTTTTAGGTCAGCCATTGGCATAAACTCAAGGGGGGGGGTTAACTCCACCCCCACCCCCCCCCCCCCCCCCCTGCGTACGCGCCTGCACTGTACACAGAAAGATGAATACGGGACTACACAAACATGTGGCATAAAATCGGGCCTCATTTTTAAGCTGTTACTTGTCTTATTTAAAATATGAAGGCATTTGAAGAGTCATGCATTTCAGGGAACATTTTTTCTCTGATGTTCTTATACACTCGCATAATAACAATGAAAACGCTTAAAATTTATTTTCACTTCTCCCCGGAACTCAACCTTCTCTTTAATGATAACAATGAAAATATAGGGCTTTTGTATAGCACTAATGGATGACACATTGTCACTCCATCATTTCCCCTGATTTGTTCATTACTAATCAAATCAAGAGCTGAATTCATGTTTACCAACTCTCCGTCGCTTCTAAATATCGTCCCGATTAAGTATTCCTAAAATTAAATCATCATATATATATATTTGTTTATAGATATAATACAATTCTTTTTGCAATTCTAATTATCATTCTTTCTTTTGTTTTTTTCTTCCATTCTCTGTACCGTCGTTCTTTCATTTGTTGTATTCTTCGCTCATTCATTCTGTCTCATTTCCTTATTTTTTCATTCTCTTCCGCTTTTTCGAACTCTGAACTTTGAACTCTCGAAGTTGAAGGTCATACCGGTCAATTTTGTTTCGGAACTCTGAAGGGCAAGAAGGTGGTGATGATGCAAGGGAGATTCCATTTATACGAGGGGTACCAACCGTGGAAGGTAAGAGAGGGACGTTTAGAACTAATAATCAGCTTCTATCATTGCCGTGAAATTATCGAAATAGCATAATTATCAGAAGTAGAATCACTAATTATGATTTCGAGAAGAAGTCAAACGATAATAGTGTGAGGCGCCATGGCTCAGTGATAGAGCAGTGGTCTCGAAACCGCGAGGTCCCGGGTTCGAAACCAATTCTATGGTGCCCATTGGTAAGGCATTAATCCTCATTATCAAGTCCCTCGGAGAGGGCTTAAAGCCGTCGGTCCCCTGTTTGTTTACTTACAAGCATACACATGCTTTCTTAGCAGTAAGGTGAAACAAAACAAACACTAGTAAGATTATCGGACCTCCTGTATGAGGTGGGGGTCTGATAATCTTATTTATATTGTGCTGCAACTAATATGACGTTTCGAATTTTGGCAGCGAAGTAGGCTCATAGTTATTTTCATTTATTACTATTTATATACTATATCTATTCATTTATTTACCTATTTAATAGTATTTATTTATTTATTTGTACATTTACTAACCTAATAATAAGAAGAAGAATATTTCGTTTATTGTATACCGCATGTTATACAAATAATGCACAGCAGTGAGGGCATTAGTAAGAATAACCCACACAAGGTACCTTTGGAACAGTCAACACACCCGATGCGATAGCCGAGGGTGTTTGGACTGTTTTGAAGGTACCGAATGTGGGTGATTTTACTAATGCCCGAACAAAACGATGTGTATTATTTG